>RJWM01021537.1:0-35174 GCA_004363535.1 Dasyprocta punctata
TACATAGTAAAACAACACTGATTACTATAATGCCTCATGTTATCTTCTAAGCAGTTGCTTATATCATCAGTCATAATACAATCAAACAAACCAAAATAGGATAAAATCACTCAAAACAAAACAATGAAAGCAATATAGGGTTTCAAAACAAGGTGATCAGATATCAGTAATGGAGACCATAATGTATTTTGTTATCTTTGAAATAGTTGTCTATGCCATCAAATATAATAAAATTAGGCAAACCAAAATAGAATAAGACCAAACTAGACAGCTCAATGAAAATAGTACAGGACTCAAATCCTGATGATAGATTAACAATGGCCACTGCCTTCCCTTTTTAGACACTTCCTCCCCTTTCATTTTTACAATATGTATTGTGTATTTTTAATCCTACTAACTCCTTTAGTTTTTTTTTTTTTTTTTTTTTTTTTTTTTTTTTTTTTTTTTTTTTTTTTTTTTTTTTTTTTTTTTTTTTTTTTTTTTTTTTTTTTTTTACTAAGGAGATAACATGATGCTCACCCATGTGGCTCTGGGCCATTTCATCCATGAACATGGCCTTAAGTTGTATCCATTTACCTACAAGAGGCTTGAGGTTATTTTTCTTTATAGCTGAGTAGTTTTCCATTGGATAAAAATGCCATATCTTTCTTCTCCACTATGTAGCTAATGGGCAAGCTACCCCCACTTCTTTCTGGTTCCCTGTCACATACGACATTGTTTTCTCTCCTTTGACTTTCAGTCTATGAACCCCCTTTCGAGTTTAATGTGTTTCTTGTATAAAGCATATTGGTGGATCCTGTCTCCTGGTCAACTCTGCCTGTGTTTCTTTCCATTGGTGGATTGAGGCCATCTACATTAATGGTTAAGGCCAACATGCACTACCTTGTCTCTGCCACACCACTTTCCTGCAGTTGGCTGCCCACTTTTCCTCTCTACTCAATTGTCTGCCCCACTCAGCGATATCCCTCTGCCACTGTCTCTGGAGCTGTGGTCTCTTTTATCTCTCTCTAAATGTCCTTCACTATTCTTTGCTGGGTTGGCTTGGTGGTCATAAATTACTTCAGTTGTTCTTTGTCATGGAAGTATCTTGTTTCTCTGTTAATTTTGAAAGATAGTTTTGCACGGTACATTAATCTGGGTTAGAAGTTGTTTTCTTTCAAGGCTTGAAATACTTCACTCCAAGCTCTTCTTGACCTGATGGTTTGTGTTGAGAAGTCTGTGTGATTCTGATGGGTTTTCCTTTGTAGATGATCTGTTTCTTTTCTCTAACAGCTTTTAATATTCTGTTCTTGTGTTGAATTTCTGGGATCTTGATTATTATATGTCTGGTGTAGATTTATTTTGGTTATAGTTAGCTGGAGTTCTATATGCTTCACTTATCTGAAAGTCACTTCCTTTTCCCATGCTTGGGAAGTTTTCTAAAGTTATTTCTGTAAATAGGCTTTTAATTTCATTTGTACTGACCCCTGCTTTTTTCACTCATACCTTTTTATTCTTAAGTTATGTTTCTCTGGGTTGTCTAGCAGCTGTTGTATTGTTACTTCCAGGTTCCTTGTTACTTTTAAGAGATCTTTCCTTTCATGATCACAAGCTGCAAGCCTGTCTTCAAGGTTTGAAAATCTATCTTTAGTTTCTTTCAAGTGGTTTTGCCAACTTTCATTGGAGTTTTTGATTTCCTGGTTATCTCTTTGAATCTGTTTCATGTATTCTAAATCTTTTTTGTATTGTTCATTCAAGGTTTCTCTCATTTTCCTATGCTCCATTTTTTCATCTATGTCTCCTTTAGAGTTGCCTGGCAGTTCTTTTGTTATGTTTTTCATTTCTTCTTTTAGTTGAGTTAGTATTTCTGTTCTAATTTCTTTTATAGCCTCTTGAAGTTGTTTTTTTACTTCAGTTGCCATCACCTCAGAAACTTCAGTTGTGGGACTCCCGACCTCTTCTGCGTTTGCATCTCCTGGACTTGCTCTGCTTGAGTTGGAGGCCAGAGACTGCTTTTTGCTTCTTTATCTTGACATATTCCTGGGTTCTTCTGGGCAATTGGGTACTGGGGACCCAGGCACTCCTTGCATTGGCTGCAATTTCTCTGAAGTGAGACTGGTTCTTCTAGCCATTGCTGATTATGGATATCTGATGGTTGCCACTGGGGGCGCTGTTACAGTGCTATCGGCTGCCTTTCCCCAGCCCACCTTGGCTCCCTGATTTCTGGGACAGTGTGCGCAGGGGCAGGTCTGCCGCCCACGAACCTGGGCCGGTGGGCTGGTCACCTGCGGACTCTCCACCACCACCCCTGGAGCACACGCTGAGCCACCTTCTCCAGACCAAGCTGGTCACCCGCAGGGTGAGAATGCGCACAGGGACAGGGCTCAGCCTGAGCAACCTCCATGGATCCGTGCCCAGCCAGGAGTCCCCAGCCCAACTCCAAGATGTCTCCCCGCCAATCTCCCCATCACGCGGGAGGGTGAGGACCTCCGCACTCACAGTTCTCCAGGTCTGCTCCCCCTGTCCACTGCCACTCTCCTCCAATGCTGCCTATCTCAGCAGAGGCCTCCGGGGTTGCCGCCACCGTGGCACCTTGATCATGTGTCCCCAAGTTCCAGCAGATCGTCTCACACAGTGGGTCTGGCTCTGGGCAGAGGTGCCACCAGCTACCACCTTCTTTGTTTAAGTGTTTCTTTTTACTGTGAGCTTCAGTTCTTGCTTTAGATTCTTCCTGGGTTCAGAGGACCCACTTCCTTCCTTCTTGTCTTCCCTATATTGCTATATTCCAGCATCCAGACAGTATCTCTCAGGGAGGCTGCTTACTCTGCTACTTACAGTTCTGCCATCTTGTTCTTCTCCAGGTTAATTTATTTTTGCTAAGAGCGTTGGTTATGCACCTCCATCAGGACAGACTGATGTAGTTCATCTCTCTCTCTCTCTTTTAATTTAATTTATGTTTTGGTACTGGGAATCAAACTCAGGATCTCGTGCTTGCCAGGCACGCACTTTGCTGCTGAGCTATATCCCCAGCCCCTCTTTTTTTTTTTTTAATGCTAGTGACTGTTGATATTCATATTTTAAGAACGATTAATGACACTGGGGTTGCAAAGTAGTGATATTTAAAATTCTATCACTATGTCTTCATTTGTTAACTAGGATATTTCTGAAGAAGAGAATCTTTCCCTTGTCATTGTTTGCTACCCTGAGATACAGTTTGTGTAGAAAGCAAGATAGATGCTTATTTATTTTCTTTACCACTGTTCAGAATGATGGATTGGATCTCTAGCACGTTCCAAAGGTATCAGTGAATATTTTTTATATTATCATCATAAACACATGAATTAAAACAAACGTTTAAGGTTTCAGTGCACTGCGGTTACTATGCATACTGATGGGCTCATTGGTGAGCCGTGGGAGCCTGTCCATGTCTGGGTCCTTCTGACACAGGCCCGGTCATCTTTGGTAGCTTCCTGGCTGTCCAGGACAATCAGATGTCCCAGCAACACACTGTACTTTTCCTGCCTCAAGTCTGGAACCAGCCATTTCTCCAAATGGTTCTTTTATGTAGGAGGTGGTATTTTGGACTCACACTCAGGGTGCCAGGAATGCATTGCTTTGGACTGGCTGTTGTCTCTAGGTCTTTTCAGTGGACAAAGAGGGAAAAAGGATTATTTTTTAATGATCAACTAAATACTGGATTCATTATAATATTTCCTAATTAACAGGATCCAGGTGTTTTACTTGACCTTACCAAAGCATGGCTTCTTTTTCCCAACTTGAAAAATGTCATACCCAGTGACTCCAAAACAACTGCCTCCCCATAGTACCACAGAACAATGTTAGAAGAAAATATTTATCAACAAGTGGCTGCTAAGCATAGTTTATATCTTTTTGTATTTCTTTTTGTTCTTGAGATATCCCACCCAGAGCATATCGACAGGTAACTGTACTTTATAGTCACTTGCAATAGTTTCTGAGTGGTTAACGTTACCACTTGGATATGCATCTAGGTTTCTTGTTTTGTTTTACTTTTGATCACTGGGGTTCATTTTTTACTTAGTGTTTTTTTTTTCCTCTGGTACCAAGGATTGAACTCAGGACCTTGGGCTTGTCAGGCTTCATAGTTTTGTTTTTTACTTATGTGAAATATTTGTTTGCAGAATAAAATGTAAAAATCAAGGTATATTAAAAAAATCTATCCCTTATTCTCTTAACAGTCTTTCATCCCTCTCCTGTAGGTAAATATGAAATAATTATAGTTTATCCTTCCTTTGTTTTAAAAAATTATAAACATATATATATGCAATACATATATATATTCACACACATGTATATATCAACCAATTTTTAAGGTAAGTGGAATCATACTTTTTACTTCTCTGCTTTTTTCACTGACAATATTCCTACGGATCATTTTATTGGAGTAAAAAGAAATACTTGTTATTCCTTTTTTACATGAGACTCTATTGTATGTCTGTGCCATAATTTATTCAAAGGTCCTCTGTTGATCATTGTTGGAATATTTTTAAAATTTTTTTCTGTGATTACAGACATTGCTACAATAAGCAGCTTTGTTCATTTGTCTTCTCATATTTTTGCTAATGAATTACTGGGATTGATGGGCAGAAGCAAGATTGTTGGACCAAAGGGCAAAATGCCTGTGTAATTTTGTTGATATTGCTGCACGAAAATACCATTTTGCATTCCCACCTTTGATTTGCTATCTTGTACTTTTCATAGTTATTTATCTTACCTTTTGAATAACCAGTAAAATCTCAGTACATAATGATTTCTTTTTCTTTTGAGACAGTGTCTACCTATGCAGTTCAGGCTGGTTTTGAGCTCACTTTGTAGCCCAGGCTGGTCTCAAACTTGCAACGATCCTCCTACCTCAGCCTCCTGAGTGCTGGGATTATAGGAGTGCACCACCATGCCTGGCTTTTTTTTTTTGTATTGGGGATTGAACTTATGACTTTGCGCATGTCATGCAGGTTCTTGTGCTGCTGAGCTAAATCCCTGGCCCTACATGATGATTTTTATTCCCTCTTTCTGATGAGGAATGTGCAAAATAAAACGTTTTTAAATTTGTCTATTTTCATTAAGAAAAATTTTGGCCCTTGCTGTCAGTTCTCAGTTCTTGCTGATAACATTCCTTTATGTGGTAGCCATTTCTACTTTTTTAGCGGGCTGCTTCTAATTTCAAACATGTGGTATGCTAGCTAAATTGTCTCCAAAATAAGAATAAACTCACACTGTCCCTCCCAGTTCTTGGTTCAGGGCTGGGTTGCGAGTGTGGTCTTCAGACAGGTGCAATTTGGAAAGTCGGGTATTGTGGGCTGCCTGGGAATGGCTGATTCTTCAGAGTCTCTGATTCTGGCCCCCAGGCACTCGTGCTCCGCGTAATAAGCATCCTTCGGCAGGCAGAGTGTGACCTGTAGACATTCTCTTTGCTTTTTAAAGCCCCTCTGAGGCCACCTGACTATTGCTCAAAGTCACCAAGGCCAAGAACTTAATCTTCTTTTTCTTTCTTTCCCTCTTTCCTCTCCATGATCTATCTGCAGAAGAAGAGGGGGAAGAAGAGGCCGCCTTAGATCCAGAGTCTTACCTGGACCTGCCCAAGCAAATTTCAGCAAAAACTACCAAAAAGATCCTGATGCTTCTGTGTGATGAGTCGGTGAGGCACTTTGTTGGGCTGTTTCTGCGGTTTCTGCTGGGACTGATGTGGCATCCTGTACACCCTGGGAGGGGGCCTGAGGAGTGGGTCTGGGGGGGCAGGTCACAGAGAGGCTGTGCCTCTGAGCTGGCCCAGCTGGCAATGGCTCTGATCCTTGGAGCACCATCCCTGGAGGGGGAGTCCAGGTAAGCTGGTGGCTCCTGCTGAGTGGACATAATGTTCTTTCTGCACTTGTCTCATCCCTACCTGCCAGCTGCTGTGGTTTTTCTCTGGGGGCTCAATTTGAGGTTCTTCTAGTTATGTTAGGTGTTAGATATCTTCCCTGTGCATTGGCAAAAAGGATTAGGCCAGGTGTTGTGGCATAGGCCTGTAATCCCAGCTACTCAGGCAGCTGAGACAGGAGGACTGCAAATTTGAGGCCAGCTTGGACAATTTAGTGAGACCCTATATCAAAATAAAAAATAAGAAGGGCTAAGGGGTAGCTCGACACTCCCTGGGTTCAATCTCCAGTACCACAAAGGAGAACAAAAGTGCCAAATGTTAAACTTAGAAAGTTAGATGTTCTGTTGGAGCTGGTTTTGCTGGAGGTTAGGTTGTTACCAAGCACAGTCCTTGTTTATTTAGGTGTCCCAGTTCTGCAGTGGGTGAGGAGGCGGAGCAAGGCCTGGCAGCCTTGAGGCAGTTGTGGCAGTCTCCTTTGCTGTGAAAGCTGGCTGTTGCCACTGGGGTCCTCCCTCTGTTTGCAAACTTAATGGCAGCGGCCGCCTACCCATGGAGGCCTCCTGCTCTCCCCAGCAAGGAGCAGGCCTTGTCTCCTCATGCAGTGTCCCTATTTGCTATGTACTGCGTCCTGACGTGGTGTGTGCCCCTGCCACTCCCTCCACTCAGGGCCTCCTGCTGGGTTCTATAGCTTTTTGGGGTCATGATGAAGTGGGCACCCGAGGTAGGTGTGGTTTGGACTGCTGTGGAGACTGGTGTTTGTCCCGTGGCTGTGAGCGAAGCGGAGATTGGTTTTGTCCCTGGTCTTGCTCACTGAAACAGCTCTTAGGCCTCCCCGGGTGGCCCTCCCCAGGGACCAAAGTTTCACCTAAGGGTTCTGCTCTGTGGTGTTGTCTCTGGAGACCCTCGGTTTCGTTCCTGGAACCTGTCTCTGACTGGAGGTGCCTTTTTCCTTCTCCTCAGGGTTTCCTCATAGAGAGCAAGTTGCTGAGCCTTCTCCTTCCTCTGGAGAAGACCGAGTGCTATCTGTTGAGGTTGGACGCCATCTTCTCAGTGAGTCCTACGGGGCTGAGGGGATGTGGGGCGGGGGCAGGCACAGCGAAACCTGTCTCTCTCTTCCTGCATTGCCTCAGCCCTGACAGTAAACAGTGATCTGGAACTTTCTTGGGCTCACCATCACAGCCCTCCTTAACTTGCTCTCAAAAAAGAAATTGTCCTCAGCATCACTTAGATGTTTCCCATCTGTGACCCTTCCTCTCTGGCTTCTCTCTCTCATGGCCAGGCCCTCAGGTTGTAAGTTTTCCCCGACACCCAAACTCGGATACCATGTATGTGTCTGAACCCTCCCTTCAGCACTCTCACACTCCACAGATCTGTGTGGGCTGCCGCTGACTCCAAGCTTTGCGTCTCTGCTCTGATGTTCCCAGTTTCACCAGTTTCACCATGGTTTCTGAGCACTGGCCCGTGCCCTCTAACTCTGGGCTGTGGCCGGCTCTAGGAAGGCCTAAGGGCACGAGCTGAGCTTCCTACTCTGGAGAACTGAGACCCTTTGGCTCCTGAGTCTGTGGCCTCTCTGACAGTGTCTGAACAGTCATCTTGCTTTCCCCAGGCCCTTGGAATCGAAAGTGAGGATGACTTGTATAAACTGGTCAACTTCTTCCTCAAATACCAAGCCCACCATAGATCCTCCAGCCAGGTGAGGTGAGGGGCAAGGGGTGTTTTCAGTTCTTCTGGAAGCCCCCAGAGGGCATTGCAGCCTTTAATCCTGGGGAAGTGTGCGTGCGCAGGGCGGGAGATGGGGCAGCTGTTGTGCTAGGGAGAGCTGATAGCATTTTTCCTGTTGCTATTCTATTTGCAAAGAGGAAAATGGTGGTGGGTGGGATAGGTGGGGGTGGGGAGGTGTGCGTGCGTGCGTGCGTGCGTGCGTGTGTGTGTGTGTGTGTGTGTGTGTGTGTGTAGCTGTTCTCATATTGAAGCTCAAGGGATCTTTCCTTGGGTCCTCGACTCTGTGTAAACTGAGCCCTCCATATTCTATGGATTTTGATTCTTAACACTTTCCTGAAAAGTCCAGTTCATTTGTACTACTGGACATACATTTCTTGAAACTGATTTCAGTAAGAGAATGAAATAGCAACTGTTCCGAAGAAGTCATGATATTAAAAATCATGGCATCTTAATTTGCAATTTAAGAATTTTGAGTTTTCAAATGTTTTTACCATTGCTCATTGAAGGGTGAGTGTCCTGTTAGGCCTCCAAAAGCGTTGGCTGAATGAACAAAACTGAGAATTCATAAGGAAAAGAAAAGATTCCTCTGACTACATTAAAACAAATTCTTAGAGCAAAAGTGACTACCAGCAAAATTTAGAAAAAAACAAACAATAGCTGGGGAAAAATATTTTCAACTCATATCACAGCTAAGGGCCAGTTTCTATCAAAAACCAGTAAGAAAAAAGACCAGCAACTCAGAGGAACAGAGAGTAGGCCTGAAGGGAAACCTAGAAGGGGTAGCACAGGTAACTTTAAAACATGTGAGAAGATAGTTAGACTTCCTTATAACATGAGACACGCAAACCAAAGCGGCCCAAATTCCAGTTTTACTTCTCAGGTTGGCAGAAATCTAAATCTTTGATAGCACATAGTATTGTCACCTCCAGGTAAGGACAATGTAACAGTATGAATCACAAAGCTGTATATGCGTTATAGTTCTTCTAGGATTTTATTCTATAGATAAATCTCAGTGTAACAGAAAGGACGTGTTCATTGAAACTTTTACAAAAATGTATGAATGTATTCATACAAAAATGTATGAATTAGCAGAATTTTCATTCTGTGTGATATAGCAGAAGACTGGAAACAACCTAATTGTTCACCATTAAGGAATTTATTTAATAATAGATGATAATTTTACACACTTGGACACTATGGAATCATATGTGGCTGTAAAAATAAAAAAGCATATCTTTGTGTATTTATACACAAAATCTGCAAGCAAGAAAAAAAGTGCAAGACTGTCTTGCAGGGTAGTCTCATTTATGTAATGACAGGAAGGAAAAGTATTTCTGCATATATTTATATATATATTTGCTTATATAGACACTTTCTTTGGAAGAATATATAAGAAACCTGATAATATTAATTTGCCCAGAGGTGGTAAACAATAAACAGAGAAACAAAAGTAGGAGGAAGATTTTTAAAATTGAAACATGTCTTGTTTAGAGGTCCTATGTCATTTCCATTGTTTTGTTGGGTTGGGTTTTACTCTCTTTTGTTTTGTTTGATTATGTTAAATCCCATGACAGGAGAAGCTATTTCTAGGATAGCAAGATATATTATGGTAGCAATTTTGGATTTACTATTAACTTGTTTTGAAGTCCTTTATTACATTCATTGTTTTGTTTTTATTGTTTCTATTCTATTCTGTTCTGTTTGATTCATACTATATCCAAAGTTATCTGCAGCTATTTTGAAGACATCGAGGGACAATGTGGTAACTGCTGTTGATTTCATAATGTTTTGAAGTCCTGCATCTCTTACACTGGTTTGTTTTGATTGGTTTTATTCTGTCATACACTCTTTAAAATTAAAAAAAAATTGAAACATTAAAGCAAAGTTTATTTTATATTCTGATTCAAAAGGATGTTGATAGCTGGTAAGCTTCACGACCATGTAGCAGCCCCTGCGGACCCAGGCTTAGAACACTGTCATTGGAAGCCAACCCCCAACCTCTCCCCATCCACCTCTTTTCAATAGGTGTAATAGGTGTAATGCTGTCAATAGGTGTAATGCTGTAAATGTCTCCCTCCGCAGGTTCTCTGAAACTTTCTGTCAACGTTGTTTTCTTCTCTTCCTGTCTGTCCTTCACACGCTCATGCCTGCCTGCTTACCCTTGCATCTGTCTCCAGATGAACCCCAGGGATCAAGCAGGCCCAGAGCAGCTGAACCTGGTGTCAGGGGTGGAGAGACTGAACGTGGCGACAGCAGCGGAGCAGGGCAGCCTCGAGTCTGTCTTCTCGAGAACCAGCCTGGCACCTGGGTTGGGGGCAGCAGAGCCGACGGAGCTGGAGGGAGGAGGAGGTGGGGAGCAGGAAGAGAAGGCGGCCCCGGCCTCTCCCAGGCTCATCCACCCCAACGACGTCCTCAAGGTTCTGAAGGCCTTCGTCATGGGTCTGAGGAAGCCCAGGTGGGCTGCTGGGCCAGGGACATTGCCTGAGACTGGGGCTGAGGGTAGAGGGCGGCCGCTGAGCAGGGCCCGGTGAGTGGAGGAGGAAAGAATGACTTCGGGAAACTGAGGGACATAGTCATAAAGGAAATGAGGTGTTGAGGTGATTTGCACCTTTTTTGGTCATTCATTCATTCATTCATTCACTTGTTCGTTCATTCATTCATGCATGCAGCAAATGTTTACTGAGATCTGCCAGATGTAGCACCTTTTGATCAAAAGAAGCATGCGTGAGTGTCACGTTGTGACAGGGAGAGAAGGAAGTGGCATCTCTGCTTGGCTGTCAGCGAGGTTATGGGGAGGGCATGGCACAGGAATTGGGTGCCCCTGAGTGAGGAAAGGGCTTTCCCAGACATGACAGCACACGGAAAGCCTTGCCGTGTTCGAAATTCATGACAGCAGGGCTATCCGCAGTGTCGGGGACCAGGTCATGTCTTAAGAGACCCTGCCCTGTCTGCCTGATCTTTGTGTATGACCCTAGTGGCTGCAGCCAGGAGGATTTTCAGGAGTCAGAAGGTCATGCTCTAACTCACATTTTGGAAGAATTCCTTTGAAGGCAGGGAGGGAAGTGACGCTGGCCACAGGGAGGCTTGTTGAGGTGGGAGGGTCACCGGCATCACAGAGGGCGTGGGAAGAAGGCAACACCGCTCCACAGCTGCTTCGGGTGTGCTCAGGAAAGACAGGGAAGTGACAAGGAGCCATCAAAGTCAACAGACAGGGCCAGGGCTGTGGAGGAAACTCCAACAACGTGTCACAAAGGCAACGGAGGGCCTGAGGAGAACGTGGATAATAAAACCAAGCTTTCTAGCACCTGCCACATCTAATAAGTAGCCTTGGAAGCTGAGTGGGAATTTGGCAGGTGGAGAGGCAGTAAGTCTGTGACTGACGTGAAGTACCGAGACTGGCACTATTTGGGGACCTGGGGTGTCGGGTGGAGATCATGACACTGGTGCTCTTCCCCTTCAGGGACTTTCGGACACCAGTGAAAGTGGGGAAGGATGAGCGAGATGACTCAAAGGACTCCGAGTACTGGGAGGCCCTGACCTCGGTTATCCCCGCTGCCAAGCTGGACCTGTGGGACACGCTCTACGCGGCCCTGGAGAGATACCGGTGAGTGTGTGCCACGAACAGAGGAGCTGGCTGGCTCGTTTTCCACTTCCCAGGCTGTGCAGTCTGGGTGGGGGAGAAGCTGCCTTGTTGGGGTTGTGGACGGTGCCTTCCTCATCCTATTCCTGCTGGCCTAGGGTCGGGGGAGACGAGGCTTCTAGGATCCTCCACCAATGAGAGCAAAAGCTCAGAGGTCCTGGCACCTACTTGGTGGTTGTCGGGTCCTGCTGGCCTCTAACCCGTTCTCTCCCCCAAAGCCTCGTCCTGACCCAGAGGGCCAAGCTGCTGGCAGAAAATGAGGCCCTGGAGCAGCAGAACGCTGACCTGCAGTCCCTCCTGCAGCAGTATCTTCACGCCAAGGTGGGCAGCAGGGCACACGGGGTTGCCGCTGGGTGCAGCCCAGGGCTCCTTCCTGGCAGGTGGAGATGGGCTGTAAAATTAAGTCTTGCCTCAGTAGGGACAATTACTGGCATGGCAGTGATTGTCACCAGCAAGGTCACTGCCTGAACTTCCTTCCAAGGCAGCTGGGCTGTGACCATGCCCCTTTGATGTCCATGCTTTGGGTCCCACCCCCTGTTGGGACCACTGTTTTTAAAACAGTGCCAAAGCCATCAGAGTCTCCATGTTTGTTTTCTCCCTTGATCTGAACAACCACTGCTTGAGGGAGAGAGGCAGGAACTGTTCTCACTATTGCATGAAGAGGAGAAATCAAACTCGGAGACTTGGTGAGGCCTCCAGGGCCCTGGGTGCTTTCCAGCCCACTGGCAGCTTCCTTGGCCTGTGGTGTGGCTGGCAGCGTCCCTGTGCAGGACAGACCGCCCCTGGCCCCCTGGCCAGGCGGGAGGAGGAAGGAAAGCCCTTCCGTGACAGCCGTGCGCTGCCCTCAGCTGCTAGGGGATCCGCACGCGTGCTGATCCCGTGGCTGGAAAGAGCGCGCACCACACAGTCACCAGCTGCACGTGGGTGAGGTGCCCGAGGCCAGCCCTGCGTGTGGCTGCGGCCGGGGCCCGGGTCTCAGACTACACATGAAAGGTGACTGGGGTGAGTGTTGGCGTTGTGCTGGCCTCTCAGCCTGTGACAGGGCCCTGACATTTGTGGACCGCGTGGCGTTAACTTCCACAGAAGCTGCTGTGTGCAGGGGGATGAGGAGGAGGGGGAGGGGAGGGCGAGACAGGAAGCAATGGAGTGAGGAGCGGGGAGGCTTAAGGGGGTGCGTGGTGGCTTTGTGTCAGAAGGAAGGCAGCTTTCAGGCCCTCGGAGGAGCTGTCTGGAGAGGAAAGGCTTGCAGGGGTTTAGAAGCTGTGCGAGGAGCTGCATACGCACTTGACTCTCTCTCCCAGAGGACAAGGGCACAGGAAGTGACCTTCACCCTTTCTTTTCCAGATAAATTCTGAACTGCAGGTTCCTCCGACGCAGGTGTTCCGAGTGCCCACCAAATAGAGGACCCACAGAGGCCGATGTGTACGAGCTGGTGCTGGGGCCGGCGCTGGGGGCCGGGGCCCACCCTGGGTTTTCACCCTGGGTTTTCTGGCGCTATCGTTATAGGCTTGTTGAAAGAAGGCAGCCAGAGGAGCTGCCTTGCCCCGCTCCCCTGTAGTTCCCATTAAAGTCAATTGAAGCGATTTAGCTCAGCTGCGTAAGCGCCTGCCTGGCAAGCGTGAGGTTGTGAGTTCGATCCCTGGTACCAAAAATAAAATAAAATAAAAATAAAGTCAATTGAAACCAGTGGCAGAGTCTCTCTAAAGAGGCCAGGTGTGATGAAACGGGAGCCCCCGCCTCTACTTCTGTGACCTTGTGCCCAGGCTCAGATCAAGGTGTGTGACAGAGGCGGAGGTCAGCGGCTTGGGGCTTCCTTCTTGTTTCTGGGGGCAGCTGGTTGCTATGGTTGGAGGCTGGAGCTCTGGGGTTTGTGCCGTCTTTAGCCTCCAGATTGTCCCCAGCCCTGCAGGATGTTTTTCAGTGCCTTTGGGGCCCCTAAAGTACCCAGCGGTTCCCTCTGGGCTAGAGGGACACAGCCTGAGCAGGTGGCCCTGTGCTTGAGACCCACCTTGAACCCTGGGCCACCCAGAGGGGAAAGGTTCACCCAACCAGAGCGTCTGCTGACTGCACCTTACACCAGCAACTCTCCCCGCCTAGGACCAACCCAGACTTAGCCCAGTGCTTGATTTATTTTTTTAAGAGAAGAAAAAAATCACACTCAAGAAAAAACAGTCAACAGGAACCCAGATGCAGGCAGGGGACAATCCTCTGAGTGTAAGGTCCTGGCTGTGGCAGTGGGGCTGGTGGAGCTCACGATTCGTTCTCAGGGGTCTGTCTGGGCCTGTGGGCACTTGCCTGGGCAGAGGACGCCCTGGGAAGGAGCACAAACCCGTGGGCAGGGCTGGGACTGAGCTGTGCACCTGCCAACGGGTGGCTGCCGCGAAGGAGGACGGGAGGAGCACGCACAGAGCGGCTGCCCGCCCGAGGGCTGGTGGTAGGTGCTGGCTCAGGGCTGCAGTGCTGACTGGCGGGGTGGGCTCTGCTTTTAAGACCGCATTGCAGACAGAGTGCTGATGCCTTTTGCTCTGTTAATTCTTTCAAAGCCCTGGACACCGGCCCTTGTGCCTTGGTTACTTTCATTAAAGCTTCTTTCCTAGCCTAGGAAGCTCGAGGGGAGGGCTTAGGAACGCTTCCTCTGGAACAGGGCTTGAAGGAGGGCGGAGCCTGAGCAAGGGGTGCAGGAGAGGGGACTGGATCCAGGTCCCCACCCCTTCCCACGCTCCCCGGCCCACAGGCAAGATCAGGCAGGACGGGGCAGGCAGCAGGAGGCAAGAGGAGGCTGACGGTGGGTGTGGGGCTCCTCAGGCTCTCAGGGGAGCTGGGAAAGTCCAGGCCACAGGGAGGGCAAACACAGCGGGCCCCGGGGAGGTGCTGGAGGGAGGCAGGGAGCCTCACGCCCCGAGGAGCTTCTTGACCATGTAGCCGGGAAGGCTGTAGAGAAACAGGGCCAGCATGAGCAGCCCCAGCAAGGCCAGCACGATCTTGATGATGAGCCACTTGTACCGGGTGCAGATCAGGTACTTGATGGACTTGAGTGGGTTGAGGAACCAGACGAAGGCGGTGTCGGGCCGGCTGGGGAGTGGAGAGGAGGGGAGGCGCTGGTCACAAGCTGGCCCCACAGGGCACCCGTCCTCTGTCCTTCCAGTCCCCAAGGCGCCCTGTCACAGCCTCAGCCCCCAGAGCAGTGAAGCTGGAGCCTGGCTTGAGCCCATTTCTAAGCAGCAGACTTGCTTTGCACACAGACCTGTCCTCTCTGTGGGCCTCTGGTGCCCTATCCCCTCGAGGCTGGCCTGGCACTTTTGGCAGGGGGCAGCTACCCAGCCTCAACCTGAATACTTGCAGCACCTGGTGGTTCACTGCCCAGCACAGCAGGCCATTCTGATGGCCAGCGAGCTCCTGCATGTGGCGGGTCAGCGTTGCCCCACGTTAGGACATCAGGACATCAGCGCTACATCTTCCCCTTTCTGATGAAGACTTCTGTCCCCACCATACCCTGCTCGGGCTCTAGGCAGCTCTGGGGGGCAGTAGCCCTCACAGCCCTGCCACCGTCAGGGTATGGACCTGCTCTACTGTCTACACAGTTTCCCAGCCAAGAGCCTTCCTCTCTGTGCTTTGTGTCACATAAACAGGTTTCATAAGAT
Source organism: Dasyprocta punctata (assembly GCA_004363535.1). Taxonomy (NCBI): domain Eukaryota; kingdom Metazoa; phylum Chordata; class Mammalia; order Rodentia; family Dasyproctidae; genus Dasyprocta; species Dasyprocta punctata. The sequence goes on from RJWM01021537.1 coordinate 14,879, forward strand.
AGCCACGTATAAAATTAAAGTATTGAATATGCTTTTTCCAAGTACTGCCCTCCCCTAGTGCCCAGAGGACCTGGGCTGCACCTGAGTTCAGTATGAGTGAGGCAATGAGTCATGGGCTGGGCCTGTTATCTGTCCCTCTGGACAGGCGCCAGCTCTGCACAGGAGGCCTCTCGAGGGGAGGAACGATTTCGGGATGTCCTGGCAAACCCCAGCCACACCCTCGCCCCATTCCCTGTCCATAGGTCAACTCCCTTGTAAGGAAACTGGGTTAGGGTTGGTGAGGAATGCGACGGAGAGAGGAGGCGGGAGTCCTTACTCTACTTCGCCCTGCCTGGGTGACCTTGGGTCGGCTATACATCACTCCCTGGGCCCAATACGTAAAAGTGTAAAGTAGCCAGTTCTTGCACTGAGAATCTGTGCTTCTGTTTTGAGAGCTTGAAAGTATCGGTGTATGTATGCACAGGCTTGTGTATGTGTGTGTGTACATGTCTGTGCACATGTGGCTTCCACGTGTGCTCGTGTGTGTGTATGTATGTGTGTGTGTGTTCCACACGACAGCTGGCCTACGGTCCGGAGGCAGGAAAGGGAAGTACCAGACCCCGCGCAGTGGGGCTCAGGCCCCGATGATCTTCTTGGCCAGGTAGCCAGGCACAGAGCAGAGAAAGAGGGCGAACAGGAGGAGCAGCAGCAGGAGCAGCAGCAGCCTGAGGAGCAGCCAGCGGTAGGTGTGCCACAGGAAGTAGCGGGCAGACTTGAGAGGGCTCAAGAACCAGGTGAAGCTTGTGTCAGGCCAGCTGAAGCATTGGGAGGAGGAGAGGGAGCACAGAGAAAGGGAAGGGGTGGGGGGCTGGGGTGGTGATGGCTGAGCAGGTGCAGTTCAGGTTTCTCTGGGCCCTCAAGGCTGGCTGGGGCCCCAGGACTGCCAGGGAGCTGCCTGCCTGTGGCAAAAACTAGGAAGACCCTGTATCCTCTGCTGCTGGGCCTTTCCTGCGTCCCTGTTCAGATGGCATATTCTCTAGCAGAAAGGAAGGTGATAAGATTCAGGGATGAGGCGGGGGCTCTCCTGCAGTGAGGGTGTGGCCCGGCAAGGGGCAGAGAGGGTGCCTGGGGGCAGGGACAGAAAACCCCTCTTTCCTTTTCTGCCTCCAAGAGCCACATGGCTGGGGGGCCCTCCAGGTTCAGCGCTCACTTGGGTTTCTCGAGGGGGTCAGGTTCATTACGGGCCAGGCCCACCGGATTCTTCTCCGCCTCCTCTGCTGTCAGTAAGTGCAGCTCGGCTTCTACCTTGCCCTGCAGAGGGGGATAGAAAGGTCCCAGTGGCCGGGCCAGGTGCAAGCCCTTGGCACCCCAGCCGGGCCCAGCCTTGCCCGCTCCTGAGCAGCAGTGCCTACCGTGAGCTCAAACTCATCGTTCTCATTGCGGGCCAGGAGGGGCCACCAGCCTTTGACGCGCTTCTGCTTGAAAATGGAGACCAGCGGCACGTCTACCTCCCCCGTGGCCATCTCCATGGTGCACTGCTTGGCTGTCTTTGCGCCCCGCGGGAACCGGTTCAGGTCTAGCTCGATGGCCCCTGTCGCAAGCCCAGAATCAGCTCTGGGAGAACGCGGAGGGGGCAGGGACCCTGGCCTCCCCGGTGTCTTACTGGCTGAGAGCGGACTGTCCAACACCCTCCCATCTCTCTCTCTTCCACCCCTGCCCTGCGCTTTGCTCGGCCCTTCCTCCCTGGAATCTGCACCCCCTACCCCTGCTGGCTCCAGTCTGCAAAGTCCTGCTGGTCTCACAGACTTTCTGATACAGATTAGAGTGTGGGAGGGGTGCGCTTTACCCAGGAGCCATCTGAGGCCGGGGAGGAAGTCTGCTTAGGAAGCCCTGCTGGCCCCTGCTCCTCGGCGTGCCCAAAGCATCCTCAGCCTCAGCTATGACACGGGGTGAGGGCTCCCCTCGGATCTCTATCTGATGGACTAGGCGGTGCCGACACCTTTCCTCTCCAAGTGAACCCGCCCTGCCCCACCTCACTCTAACCCTGGTTCCCGACCCCAGCCCTTCCCGGCCGTGTACCCAGGAAGTCGTCGGCTGAGAAGTGGTCGGCGTCCCAGATCTGCAGGGTGAGGCGCGCGGGGATTTTGTACTCTGTCTCGTCCCAAGAGAACATGGACTCCTTCTTGGAGATGACGATCCGCTCTTCGGCCGCCAGGTAGTCGAAGGGGAACAGGTAGCGCCAGTTGAAGTTGCCCTCCCCGGTGAGGGAGTGGTAGTGCACGTCCGTGTCCTGCTTGTCCTCCTGCTGGCCCTTCAGCCACCTGCCGGGCACCACACCCTCCAGACCAGTGCCCACCCACCAGGCGGCCTCCCCCGCCCCGGCCCCCTCGCCTCTCCCTCGGGGAACCCTCACTCACCCCCGCACAAAAATGTCGCTGGACTTCTCCCCGGTAAAGAAGTCGTCGTCTTCCAGGACCACTTCGTCTGTGTTCCACACGATGACGCGGAGCTCATACCTGGGAGGGTCGGGGGAGCCCATCAGCACCTTGCGGGGTGCTCTTCCCGGGGTCCCAGGCTAGGACGGCGCGAGCTGGAGATGAGAAGCCCTGGGACTCGGGTCTGGCACAGGGTCAGGAGGGCAGATGGCAGCCACAGTCAGGAAGGCCTTGTCCCCAAGGTCCCTAGACGAGCCAGACCGTCAGCGCGGCACGTGCTACCCCTACCCCGGGAGAGCTGCGCGTGCTGGAGCGGAGGCCGGAGCATGCAGGTCTGTCCGCCTCTGAGGCCAGAACTTTGCTCCAATTTTATGTACACTTGAGGCCAGGACTATGGATGCTAGTTTCCTTTATGTCCTTGTCCCCAAAGAGGATTCTCCCCCCGCCCCGAGATTTAATTTAATTACAAGTCGGGTAAGAGTGAGGTTGTGTGGCGCATGAACACAGGCGGGGGTGTAGCTCTGTGGATTCACAGGACTGACCCTGGAGGGCAGCCCCGACTGAGCCGTGGGGTTGGGTTGCCCCCTTGTGGAAAGACCAGGAACAGCCGATAGTTCAAGTAGCGCGAGCTGGGTACTTTCCCCCAGCCAGTACCAAGGGACGTGTAGGGTCCTCGGTTAAAATATCACCAAGGAATTCAGGATGGGAGTGCTAGGGCATGAAACGGGAATAGGATCCCCTGAGCATGGGTCCCAGATGGCTTCACATGCCCAGGAAGCTGGCCCTGAATCCAGAGACTGGGCGGGATGGTAGCAGACAGCGGGCAGAGACCCATCCTGTCACGGTGTGCAGGAGAAAACTGTGACCCAAGAAGGCAAAGGGACACGGCCAGGGCCAACCAGAGGAGGCTGGGGATTCGGCTCCCGATGTGGAGCTCTTCCCACTCCACTCCCTCCTGTCTATCTCATCCGCAGGCCCTTGAAGGAAACCTGGCAGAAGCTGACCCTGGGGCTGGGGTGCTGTCCCTATGTGGCGTGTACGTGCAGGTGCCCCGGAGGGTTCTGTGTGCGGTGATGCGTAGGAGCAGGAGGGAGCCTACTTGCAGATGCCTCTTCATGGTGAGGCGTGGCTCACGTCCCTGACGGACTGCAGAGTGGAGGGTGGGTCCTCCTCTTTGCAAAGGGGGCCTCGCCAGGGCGGGCCTCATAACTCATAGGTCAATCCGTTTCTCCCCCCAGAAGCCTGGCCACACCTGAGACCTGGGACATGGTGACAAGCAAGGTCGTCTGGGCCCTTCCCCCCTACAGGATGGGCCGGGCTGTGTGGGCTGTGAGCGCGCGGAGGAGGAGGCAGCAGCGCTGGCCCTGTGCAGCTCACTTCTTGGGCTTCCGTGGGGAGATGTCCAGCGCTGTCCCAGGGGCTGGCATATCCATGGGGAACATGTCCACCCACAGCTCCAGGCGGCCCTGAGGAAAAGGAAGGTATGGTTGATGTCCCAAGGACTTCTGCCCCTGTCTGGCAAGGACAGTTGTCCTCATCCTTCCAAACCATGTTCTGTCAAGGACCCATGTCATTGATTTCCACTTGGGATGTCAGAAATTTCTGCAGTATCACCAATAGCCAATCAGAGCTTCTGAAGGAGAGAACCCAGATCTCCACTAGCTGGCATAATTCTCACTCAGAGCAGAGACACTTATCATTCAGGTCAGCCTTGGCAGGGGGATGCTTGCCAGGCTGTGGGGAGTGCAGCTGGAATGCAGGGAATGGCATGAAGCCCCCTTTCTGCCGCTGTGGGACCTGGGGTTTGAATCCATGATCCCAAGTACCCAGGGATCCCAGCTAGGCAAGCGCCACCTGTTCGATGCCTGGCTTGTCGGGGTTGAGCAGTGGCCTGGTCTCCACGTGCTCCGGCACCAGGCGGCAGCCCACTCGAGGGATGTCCTCCCAGTGCCTCAGGGCAGACAGGGCCACGTGCTCCTCTGTGGGCTTCCTCTGACCTGTGGGTGCCAGGGGACCAGCAGTGCGCATGGGTTTCCCAGAACCGAGAGGCCTGGGCTGAGGACAGGGACTCAGAGACAAAGCCCCCAGCCATCATCTGTCCCCTCATCTCCAGTTTACCACTGGGGAGACTGAGGCACAGAAGGAGGAGTGGCTGGCCCGAGGAAGGTCTCAGCTGTCCTACATGGCCCAGAGAGGTCTGTGCCCTTGGCTTCCTCTGCTTGGAGAAGCCAAGCTAAGACTCCTGTGTGAATTCCCTGGGGAAGGTGCTGGTACCAGCTCCCCAGCTCAGACGCCTCTGCGGCGTCGGAAGTGCTTCATGGGAGCGCACAGGGTTCAGAGCCGGAAGGGCCCCGGGTGATGGTTCTAAAGCCACGTGACCTCAGCTGGTTGCTGAACTCACTGGGTCTGTTTGCTCCTCTGCAAAATGGCGTAACTCATCTTCCCCGCAGGGGTGAAGGGGAGTGAGGAGGCAAAGACGAGGTGAAGGGCAGAGGCTGGGCAGACGGGAGAGAGCTCTGGGGTGAGAGGCACAGGGTCTCCTTGAGGCGCCTCTGGGCCCTCCCCGCCTCTGAACCCCTGCAGAGGGCCTGGGTGGCTCGGCCAGCGCCTGTTACCATTCTCGTCCTCGATCTCCGAGGGCCCAGTGAAGACGCGGTTGGCCACCTTCACTCTCCCAGGGGGCCCAAAGTGGGGCCCGTCCACTTTGCCCTCTTTGCAGAGGCGGGTCAGGATCTGGCTGGGCTTCATGGGGTCCCTCCAGATATTGTAGCCGTGTCTGTGGGAGGTGACACACGGCTTAAGCAGCCCCTGTAGGGGCCAGGCCATCCATAGGTGGCAGCTGGGGCTCACCAGTTCTCTTAAACTATTGCCCTGTGTCCCTAGGTGGGCTCATGACACTGTGGCTGCTGGTGGCTGCCCCTTGGCTTCAGCTGTGGCTCAGGTGTCCCGCGTCTCCCAACTGTTCACCCACTGTGCCCGCTGCTTGGGAGCCTCAAAGATTCCCATTAGGAAACCAGTAACAGAGAGGTCAAGGGACTTGACCAGGTTCGCACAGTCTGTAAGTGGCAGAGGTTGGCCCAGATCTCCAGAGGACTCCTCCTCTCCTGCTCCCTGCCCCAGACCCCGCCTCCGTGTGTGTCCTGAAGAATGTGGCCAGTTTGTAGGGGCCCAGGACAGAAAGCATACTTCTATGTCCCCAAATTGTCACCTCTAAATCTTATTTTAGAGTCACAGTGCAGGGGTGGATCGGCCAGGTCCCTTGCCCACCCCCTGCCTCCCCTCCCCCGGCGCTGAGTCCCGCCCCCCTCACATGGAGTAGGTCTGTGCGATGCCACAGGTGGCGCGGTGTCTGCTGTAGAAGCGGTTCTCCAGGTCGATCTTGGTTTCCCCGATGAGGTCGTCCGCACCCACCAGGTCCCAGTCATACACTGCCACCGTCAGCATGGACTCCATGGGGAAGGAGGCCTCGATGTCAAAGGACCTGGCGAGTGGGGGTTAGGCCTTCAGAAGCGGTCTGGCCGGGAAGTTGGGGCAGGGGAGGGCAGGGCACCGGGAGCCCTTACTTCCCAAAGACTGGGTTGAGCTGCTTAGAGATGTAGTTCTCCTTGTCTCGAATGTCGGTCTTGCCTAGCCGGATGGCAATGTAGGGGTCGGCTTTGCCATTGATGTCAGCAGGGTGTAGATCGGTGGCCTGGAGTGGGGACGGTGCTGCCTGAGTGGGCTCCCCAGTGCCCCTGCCCTCTCCCTGAGGGTCCCAGGGCGGTGAAATGTTGGAGTAGCAGCACTGGACCAGAGTTGGGAATTGCTGTGTGGCCCTACGTAAGTGGCTGCCCCTTTCTGGGCCTTGACTTTCTCCTCTTAGACCAGATGACTCCTTGGAGCCTCCCAACCCCGGGGCTTGGTTTGGCTGCTCCAGTCCCCCTTGGGAGGCAGAGACTGGCAGGGAGGGGACACGGAGGGAGTCTCACCCGGACCACGTAGACTCGGACCAGCACGTTGACAGGATCGTTGCTGGGGATGCCCTGGAACATGCCGAAAGTGGGATCGTAGCCGGCTTCCCGGGCTATGTCCTCTGGGAGTGGCACTTTGTAGACGCAGAGAGAGCCCTGCGGCGAGGCACAGTGTGTCAGGGTGCGGGCTGGCTGGGCACCCCAAACCCTGACCGTGCTGTGGCAGGGGTTTGACCCTCTGGCCGCTGGCTCAAGGGGAGGCCCAGGGGATCTGGAGGGAGTGGCTAAGGCAGTTCCGGGGTGGGGGAGGCAGGGGGAGCTGGGAGGCTGGGCCGTGCTTCTGGCTGACCTTGAACCGGCCCACGACGCGCTCCTCCTCAGTCGAGCCGTCCTCGTCGTCCCCAGTCTTGCCCCGCAGCAGGCTGAACGTGTGCAGCCAGTCCTCGAAGTTGTCAAATTCGGACTCCAGCTCCTTAGCGTATACCTGAGCCGCGCCAGGGCATCTCAGGGGCTGGTCCCCCTTTCTGCCCCATCGGCTGCCCCCTGCCGCCTCCCCTGGCCGGGTCTGCTCCCAGCCCCCTCACCTTAAGCTCATCGATTTTGGGTTTCTTTTTCTCAGGGGCCTCGGACCCTTGGCCAGGGCCTGGGCTCTGGGTTCTTTTCTTCTTCTCCTCCTTTGTGGCCCTTGCTTTCTCCTTGCCCTTCATCGGCCCCTTCAGGCCTGGGCAGAAGCAGAAAAAGAGGCCCAGTCAGCTTCGTGGGGGGTGGGCAGGAAGGACGGGAGCGGGGAGGCCTCACCACTCATTGCTTCGCGATCTAACTTCTCGAGTGTCACTGCACGCAACTGCCCAATGCAGACGACAGTCGCGCCTGGGGGTGTGCGTGCACCGTCCCGGCCTTCGGGAAAGCGGGGTGGGGAAGAGCCCAGCTTTGGAGCAAATGGCCCATTGCTGAGTGGCTCTCTCTCCCCTCTAAGTGCCTGCTGTCTGTCCACAGTATGGACAGCCTGCTCTGTGAGCATCTCCCAAACCGCCTCTGGCAGAACGCCAGGTAGGAGTGCTGTTGGCGTGCTTTAGAAGGGGGGCCGTTGTGGAGTCAGCTGGGGAAATATTTTATATCATGTTTTCCAAAAAGATTTTTAAAGAGATTTATACTAGTACATGCACATTAAAAGCTCTGAGAAGTCCTGCAACAAAGGGACCTAGTTAGATCAGCATTTGGTGAACAGATTTGACCATAGAACCCTCTCTTCTCCCCAGAATGGCCATTAATACTGCTCCATGGGGAGAGGCGGGGCAGGAGGAGCTGTGACGTCCTTCTGGTTCTAACATCCTGCAGCTACAAATGTCAGCCCATCGCTGTGGTTGCTGCACTGGTCAGGGTACAGATCATCCTAGGGCCTTAGCCTGCACCCTGGCACCCCAGGACTCCAGGCTCTGCAGCTGTGAGGGCCCCTGGGGGGCTGGGGGAGCAGCCGGTGAGGCAGCAGGGGAGCTAGGAGGCGTGCGGGAGAGGCGAGCGGAGTGCCGGGGGCAGGGCTCACCCTCCGTGTTGTCTGCCTCCTCCTTCTCTTCCAAGTCAGCTCCCGAGGTCTCTTGCTGGCGAAGTTGCTGTTAAAAGATGAGAGGGTTTCCTGGACTCCCCAGGCCTGAGTCTGCCTTTAGTGTCACACAGTTCCCTAGGGAACTGGCCGCACGTCCATTCTGCCCAGTGACTGGGGGCTCTGAGGCAGCCTGTCTTTGGGTTCCCACAGGGCCTCCTGCGGCGGTGCCTGGCTTCTCACAGAGACTCCAGACACAGTTGTCGGAGAAGCAACGAGGACAGGAGGAAGCACCAGGGAGGGCAGAAGGGGGCCCCCAGCCTGGGGCCTCAAGGGTGTGAGGCCAGGAGGAGCAGCTCCGTGGGCAGTGGGAGGGAGCTGGGGAGAAGGGCCCAAGGGTGCATCTGCTGTCCCCTCCTCAGCCCTGTCGCCTGGCTCCAGCCATGCCCTGGCCTCACCTCTTTCATGGTGTCGATGGAGGCGAAGTACTTGGACCACCAGTCCAGCATGCTCTCATCCGGCTCCTCCTCCTCAGTCTCTTCTGCGATGCCCTTTTTTTTCTTCTTCTTTTTTTCCTTCTCCTCCTCGGCCTGAGGGTTGGCTGGGTCTACAGGCCTGCAGGTCCCTATGCTCCAGACCCTATCACAGAACCCTGCGCAGTCCTGAGGACCCCCACCCACCCCGGTTGTCTGGGAAAACCCTGGCCTCCATGACGCTCTGTGGGGCCACCGATGTCAAAAGGCGAGGGCCTTGTATTGGAGAGAAGGATGCCAGGCCCTGTGAGGGCCGTCTCCTGCCAACCTGAGCCACTAGGCAATAGAGGATTGGCGCCCAGGGGCAAAGGATGGTTCAATCCCTGTGGTTAGGCTTTCTGGCATGATACTGAATGTCAGTGTAGGGTTCTCTCACCCCAGGACCCTTACATGACCCCCACACTCACCACATCCACCTTGATGACGGCATCAGAAGTCTGCAGAGGGGAACCAACGAGACAGGACAGGATCAGCCAGTGGGGCTGAAGGGACAGCTCAGCCCCGGGAGCACGGAGGGGAAGAACGGATCGGAGCACGCTAGGATGGATGCTCCCTGGGTGCCACGAGCCCCACGATTGCAAGGCTGACCCGGCATTAGCAAGAGCACGCGGCCTGGTGAGTCTACCAGGGCCCGACGAGAGCTCCTGACATTCCCTCAGGCCTTCTGGGGCCACAGTGCTCAGCCCTGACTGGCCGCATGTGGCAGTCATCCAGGGCACTTCAACCCAGGGTCAGCACTGAGCACACAAGGGGGCCCTGAGTGTGGCAGGCTTTTAAACCCCGGGGTGATTTCCGTGATTAGGAAGGTCAAGAAGGAAAGGGGGACATGGCATCAGGGGGTCCCTGAGAAGGGAAGCCCCGTAACTATTAAGCCAGTGCACGCACAGCTGAGCGGTGGAAAGGGACATTGGCCGACCACCACACGCCAGCACCAGGCCTGTGGGACACCAAGGTAGCTCAAGCCAGCCATCCTCTATCTTGTGCTCCTGACAGCACCGAAATGAGGAGGAACAGGCTGCTCAGGCAGTGGCTTAGGAAACCAAGGGGCACTTGGGGTCTCCTGATGCAGCCCAAGCAGGGAGCCTTCCGAGCAGGGCCACCCAGAGCTGTAGCACCAGGCCTGTGCTCCCCTTTCCTGAGAGACATGGCCAGTGCTAACTGTGCCTGTTGGCCGGTCCCTCTGGGGGTCCAAGGAGGCCCCCTTCCAACCCTCAGTGGTAAGTGCACCTCAGGGCACCTGTTCCAGGACAGCCCCATCCGGCCCTTTCCTACAGGTCATCCTCTGGCAGGTAAATAACCCTACACCTAAAGCCCAGAGGAATAAAAAGTGCCCAGAGGAACGTGGAACTCCTTCAACCTGGGCCTGCAATGTGTCACTCAGGAATGGCAGGGCTGGAAAACCGGGGCTGGACCTGGGTCCTCTCCCAAACAATCTATCGCCTAGGTGTCATTTGCTGGCGTGTAAATGACTGCAGACCTATGCACACACACATGTGCGCACACACACGCCAGGCCAGTGTGAGGGTGTAATCCGGCTCTGTTGAAAGGGGAGCAACTTCGTGCCTTTCGCTCTGGGTGACTGGGCCTGGCTTGCTGGCCTGCGTGGGGCTGACCCTTCTCCTTACCGCATCTAGCTTCACCATGGTCTCTAGTTTCTTGACAGGCACCTCTGGCTCCATGCTCACCACGACCTCCCCTGGGGGGTGAGAGGAGAGACCTCCATTGCACAGCACACGGCAGCAGCCTGACTGGACAGAGAGACAGACAGACAGGCAGACAGAGCGAGGAGGAGCAGGAGCAACAGTGAGTCAGGGAGGCAGGGCAGAGTGGGCCTGAAGCTGATTCTGGGGTTTTCTGAGGGGAAGGAAGGGGACAGGGCAGTCAGTTGAGGGAGCAAAGATGGGTATAAGGAGGGCGAAAGAGAGCCAGGCGCGCGGGTGAGGCACGGTGGGGTCAAACAGTGGAGCAGGGGTAGACGGTGAGGGAGGCAGGAAGGCCTTGGCTTCTCCTTCACCCAGTGGAGGAGGCCGTCTGCGCTGGGGCCCTGGGAGGGCCTTCCCCCACCGGCCCTCACTAGCTCCAGAGTGAGGGCAGCCTTCCTCGGCTCCCACCTCCCTGCCGTCCCCCACAACCCTCAGGCCGCCCCCAGGGGAAGCTCCAGGCTGCCTGCACTGGGTCTCGAGCAGGAGCCCTTCTGGGGACCGAGTGGGGCCAGGCCTGGGCTCCGGGTGGCCGTACCCGTGGTGCTCCAGTTAGGGGCCGAGCGGTCGGGGGGCCGGTAGATGAAGCGGCGCAGGGAGCTGACGGCGTGGGAGCCCACCAGAGTGTAGCGGCCGAAGGCCCGGCAGTCCACCACGCGGATGTTCAGGGGCGGGTGCAGCAGCTCATTCTCCGGGAGGTCCTGGGGGTGTTGGTGGCACGGAGTCTGAGCCGCACGGAAGGATCGGAGGAGCCTGGCCTCTCGGGCCATGCAGGCCTCACCCACCCTGCCCCGCTCCACCTGGGCCTGTGCTCACCACTTCAAACCACTTGACCAGGGTGTTGAAGTTGGGGTTCTTCTTGTAGTTGTGGATCAGGGACGACTGCACCCCCTTCCCCGCACACTCGATGTCTACCCGTGGCCGGTCCACCTGGGCCAGGTTCACTCGCTTCAGGTCCCGCAGGCCCCAGAACAGTACCTGGGAGCAGGGGAAGGGCTGCCAATCAGGTGGGGAGCACAGTGGTGGACTGGGCCCCCCGAGAAGGACTTGGGCAGTGGGACAGAGGACAGACTTCAGGGGGTAGAGGCAGAGCCAGAACCCGTGGGGTATCTCACAGGACTGAGACCCGGGCTTGGGGCGAGGGGAGAGGGCAGGAGCAGACAGGACCGAGGCTGGTCCTGGGCACGGTGGTGCAACAGTCAGACGGGGACAGGCACCAGCCGGGGTGGGGCCCTGGGTCTGCTGGGGTGACTGGGGGAGTCGTTTCCCCTCTTGGACCCTCAGGCTCCTTGTCTGAAAGTGAAGAGTGGGCTGTGGGGGCTGCTGAGGTGGGAGGAGCGAGGAAGCTGGGGAGGGAGGAGCAAGGCAGGGACAGAAGGGGCTGCATGGGAGCCCTGCGCACCTCCACGCGGTACTTGCTGAGCACGGGCCGAATGCCCACTGGCACAGGCATGATGGGCCCTCGGTCCACGTCCACCGGGCCATTGATGGGGGGCAGGTCAGCCTTCCCTGCCGGCCCGATCTGGGAAGGAGGAGTCATAGGTCACACACTGGGGTGCCGTGTTTGTCACGCGATCAGGGGAGACAGGGAAGCCAAAGGAGGCGCCCAGCTTCGGCCCACTGGCCCCAGAGCAGCCTGAGAGGAGCGAGGCTCCAGCACTCCTGCGCCCACCTGCAGGAGCTCAAAGGCAGCCAGCAGGTCTCCGGCCGTGGCGTTGCCGCGGTAGATCTGGTAGTACTCGAGCTGGGGCGGGAAGCGGGGCGGGCAGTAGGCCTCATCCGCCATCTTCACCAGGGGTTTGGCGAAGGTCCGGCCCATGAAGTCAGCTTTGCCCTGGCACAACAAACAACCCAGGTGGCCTTGTGCGCTGCGAGCTGTTTACCAAACACGTTCACACGTGCGAGCTCATCTGGTCCTTACGACAGCCTGCCAGCTGCTGTGAGGGACAGGTGAGCTCGCCCCACTTCGCAGATGGGGAAATCAAGTCTGAGGGGCTGTCCGAGGCTTCAAAGCCAGCAAGTGAATGGCAGGGGAAGGATTCAGGAGTGGAAATGAGTCTAGGGCTCTCTCAGCCTCCTCAACACCTGAGACGGTTCGTAGGAAGAGGTGGCAGCTCCCCGAGTCTCAGAGGTTGCCTCAACCTTTTCCTCTCACTCCAGAACGCCTCATGGGAAGCTACAAGACTGTTACAGACTGACAGTGTGCAGGGGGCCAGGGGCTACTGGGGTGGAGGCCTGGTAACAGCAGGACCCCCGACCCATGTCCTGGGCTCAGTCTGTCCATGACAGCAGCGGGGGATGCCCAGGCCTCCCCCTGGGAGCCCAGGCCCATGGTGCTGGGAAAGGCTGCAGCAGGCAGCTGGTCAGCAGCCCAGACTCCCAGCAGGGTACTGGGGAGGTGGTCAGCATGGCTTCAATGCAGGTGACATGCAGGGGACAAGGGGGAGCTACAGTGCTCCCAGTGGCCCTGCTGCCAGTGTGCACCCATACCATGCTGTCCTGGTCATAGATTTCGATGACAATTATGGGAGGGTCATCCCGCAACTCCTGAGCTTCACCATACAGTTCCAGGTTGTCGAACACCAGCATCTGGTCCCAGGTGGGACACAGTGTCTCATTCAGCACCTGTAGGACGGGGTGGAGATAAGGACCAAGTGGCGGTGGGTGGGCAGACATCATGCCTAGTCAGGGGTTTCAGGGAATTGGGGGCAGGATATCAGAGTCCTCGACGTTTTCAGAAACCTTTTTTTTTTCTTTTTTTTTTTGAGATGCGATCTCATTATACAGTTCAGGCTGGCCTTGCACTCACTGTGTAGCCCAGGCTGACCTCCAACTCTCAGTGATCCTCCTGTCTCAGCCTCCTGAGTGCTGGGATTACAGACATGTGCCACCATACCCAGCTTCAGAAATTCTGAAGTCAAGGTTAACGAACTATCTGTTCCTAACACCCTGCCAAAATCTTCTACCTCTCCTGCCTTGTGATAGAGCCCCAACCAAAGCAGCTTTTACCAGCAAGGCCCAGACCGGCGGTGACCCGCAAGGCTGCCCTCTAAGGAACCGGGCTCCTGGGAGACTGGGCCCGCAGACCCAGAGCCCATCCAGTCAATAGCCCTGAGCCCTCACCTCTGTGCACTGGCTCTGGTTGATGAAGAAGACTCGGGCAAAGGGGTCAGAGAGCCCGCTGCTGTCGGCGGCAAAGAGGCTGCGGGCCTGGTACATGTGGGCTCGCAGCTGAAAGGCCTGCTTTTCTGTGGAGGAGAGCGGGCTGAGGAGGGGAGCAGCAGCCCCACGGCCGTCCCTGGTGAGGCCCAGCAGAGGGGCTGGCTCAGGCCAAGGAGGCTTCACTCACTGGTGTAGACCAGGCTGACGGGCGGGAAGGAGTACAGGCCCAGGTCCTGGGCTGCCTTGACCTCTTCGAAGCCGCAGGGCAGGCCACACAGGAAGTCCTTCCTCTGCTTGCTGAGGCCCAGCCACAGGTAGAGCTCTAGCTTGGCCTGCACGGTCCAGCCTGCTGAGCCGAAGCCCCGCTTCCCTGGCAGCTGGGGGCAGGCTCTGGGTCACCATGGTGGGGGCAGAGGCGGACGTGCAGGGTGGGGCTGCCCCACACCTTCCCTCTCCCTTCCAATTCCCTCTCTCCAGCCCTTCTCCGAACCCCTGCTGGATGAGGCCTGCCTGACCCCGGGGAGTCCCAGCAGGGATCCAGGCTCATCACCGGCCCCTGCACACCCCCTGTGGCACCTTGAGGAAGAGTGTCTTGACCTTGGCGCAGTCCTTGCCCAGCTCCTCTTCCACGATGGAGAAGAGCAGGTCTTTGGAGGGCACACGGGCGTAGGCCACGCGCTTGTTATTGCTCATCATCCAGATGAAGACGTCAGGGATGCTGTGCTGGGGCTGTGGCCGGGGAGCGGGGGGTCAGAGACTCCCTGAGCCTGCAGGGACGGGGGACCCCAGCCTCCTTCCCCACCCACCGCGCTTGTTTAGCTTTGTTCATTAGAGCAGCGGGGCCTCCCAGGGCTCGGGACATCCTCTCCATGCAGCCCCCGCTCCCCCGGGGCACACACCTCATCCGCTAGGAAGCGCAGCTTCTGCAAGAAGTTCTGGCACAGCCTCAGCTTGTCGCGCACCGTGTGCCGCTTCACCTGTGCCCGCAGGCTCTTGGCCTGCTGCCCCATGCTCTCCTGCAGGGAGGGTGGGGGAGGGGAGCACAGCTGCTGGGGAGACCACTTGGCCCCGATGGCGGGGCTGTGAGCTCAAGGGCAGATGCTCCCTTTCCACCACCAGACCCTTCTGGGGATCCCAAGTCCAGCGGTAGCCTCACCAGCTCCCTCATGCACGATTTGAGGCGTTCGCGGTCCAGCTTGGTGCGGGACGAGTGGCCCTGGTCCTTGTCCGCGAGAGACAGGAAGCGGCTACAGGTGGAAGAGCCAGGCTCAGTCCGCAGCACACCTGGTTCCCCACCCAGCCCTGATCCAGGGCCCCCTGACCCCAGTCCCCCAGCCTCCTGCTTGCCCGTCTGTCCCCGCCGCTCACTGGCAGCCGCTGCTGAGCGCCTCCAGCACCCCGCGCAGGCGGCGCTCGGGGTAGGACTTCTCTGTCTTGATCATCTCCTGCACATCGTTCAGGCCTTCCTCCTGCAAACCACGGGGACCGAGCGACCTGAGACCTCGCACATGGCTACTCCTTAGTCATCACAAGGGAGCAACCAGCTCCCCAGGTTCTGCTGTAGAACCTGGAGAACTTGGTAGTTGTGAGTCTTGAATTCCTGGAGGAAGAAGTCACCCTGGGTTGTTGACCACAGTGGGCTGAGCAGGGGTCAGGGTTGGAAAAGGCCTGGTGCAGGCCAGGGACAGAGGCCAGTCCCGTGGTCTCCAGGGATCCCTGGGGCCTGAGGGGGCTGGGAGTTTCAGACTGCACAGGAGAGCCTGGAGACGACACATTTCTGCAGCCCCCACCCTGCCCCGCAGCAGACAGGACAGATGGCCTGCCAGACACGCCCTTTCCTGGGGCCCTGGCCCTTCCACCCTGCTGACCAGCTTGTCCGCGATGTGGTCCATGATGTTGGCATTGTAGAGGCGGCGGCGCTGGTCTGGCCACCAGCTCTTGATGTAGATGCAGGGCTTGCACTCCAGGTAGGGCAGGTGGAAGTAGTTTCTTGGTGGAGGCGGGAGAGAGAGAGAGATTGAGATCAGGGACGAGGAAGGTGAGAGGGCCAGGCCACGGGAGGGCGAGAGCATTGGCAGGCCCACCTGTTGGTGATCTGGGGGCGCATGGGTGGAGTGGAGGACACCGAGGCCAGATCCCCACTGTCATCACCCTCGTCCTCACTCGAGTGCTGGATCAGGTCCACTTCCTCGTCATCCCTGTGCTCCTTCCGGGGCCGAGGCCTCTGCGGTCGTGCCAGGCCATCAACTTCATTCCCATAGTTGCCTGGACAAAGAAGGGGGCGTCAGAGGGCCTGCAGTCCTTTTCCCCACGAGTCCACCTGTCTCATCCAGGTGTTGCTCTGGGAAGAGGGAAAGCCAGGGAACAGGGCTCGAACCAGACTGAACACCAGCCAGAGGAAGGTTCCCACGCCCCTCACCCCTGTATGATCTCCAAGCATAAGGCCCAGCCCAGGGCAAAATCTGGGTTTCCTCTCTCTCCTCTCCAGCCCCCTTGGACCTCTCCTTTCTGTCTTCTCTATGTCCTAAACAGCTCAGCCCTCTAGTTGGGGCAAAGGTTGGTCTCCCCGGGGAATAAGTATATTCCTGTGCAGACACAAAGGTGCTGTGGGTGTGCTTGGGGACACCCAGGGGGAAGAGGTCACCACTGTCCACTTCCCCGAGGCTGGGGTGCAGCCGCCAGCAGCAGCCCTGAGGCCTCCCTCCCCTCCCCTGGTGAGCCCAGCGCTCACCTATGGTCACCTCGAAGGTGATTGGTTTGTCTCCATTCTTCCGGTCAATCATTGAGGCCTCCAGGAAGGCTCCAAATAGAAAGAATTCTTCCATTCTCCCCGTGCAGCTCTGTGGGCAGGTGGTTCAGACCACGCCTAAGCCTCCACGGGGCAGCACATCTGGGCCAGGCTTCCTTACAACGGGCAGCCCCTTGGGCTGAGAGAGGGGGCCTCCTACCCAGCTTCGGGGGTAGGCAGCCCAGACCCTGAGGCCCTCAGCCTGGATTGTCCTTGGAAAAAAGGGCTGGCTCTGTACCCACAGGGACAGCCATGGCTGTGAAGAGGGCCTTAGGGAGGCATCATCCTGGGAGCTTGTGGCCATCGCTGAGGCTCAGGAAGGCCACAGGCAGGCAGAGGACAAGGGCAGAGGCCCTAATGAGGGACCTGTGTGCCCTGCAGGAGGCCTCACATTGGGTCCAGTCTCCTAAGGTGGACAGGGGAGCAGTGGACAAAGTCTGGGACTTGGGCCGCCTGGTGGCATGTGGAGGACAGCACAGCCCCCAAGGCCTCACCTCCGAGACAGGCGTGGCCTGTTCCACCTGCACCTCGGTGGAGCTGGTGAGCTCGGGGTTGGAGGTGTCCAGGATCTCCACTGCCAGGCCCAGCATGAGACGGGCGCGGAAGGACACGCCCTCCCCCAGACCCTCGTTCAGGTCCTGGTGCTCATCCAGCAGCGTGTAGTTGCGTGTGGAGCCGTACATGTTCACCCAGGCGGGGCCCAGCGTGGGCAGGAAGCCTGCAAAATAGAGAGAGGGAGGAGGGTGCATGCCACGTCTAGGGCTCATTCAGGTGTGGGCCTCCTGGCTTCTGCCTCCTGGGTGAGCGGATGGCGCTGTGCCTGCTGGGTGCCAGGCGGGTGCAGAGTGGTCGTCTCACACCCTCACATCATGGGCACCATCTTGGGCCTGTTTATTCTCTCTGGGGGCCTGAGATGGGTATGTGGGAGATAAGCCACGCTCTTTGCTTCTTGGGGCACAGAGTGAGGGCCACTAACAGTCAATCGCTGACAAGTTCCTGGGCCTTCCCAAACTCCTCAGATCAGCAGCCTTTGCTGTCTTTGCAGGTATTTGTCTCCATGCATCTCCCTTGCTCAGGAGAGACCTCTTCCTCTCCGAAGGTCTTCCTGTCTGTCTGCCTGGATATATTACTTCCTTAGGAAGCTCCCCAGTGCCTGGCCAATTCACACTGCACTTCTCTCATGGTTGGGATTTGTCGAGCCTCATCTAATGAATTCTGCCTCGGGTAGATCCAATTCTATCTACCTTATGTGTTTGGTTTTTGTTCTTCCTGTCTTTTGTTTGTTTCTTTGAAACACTGGCCATTGAGCCCAGGGCCTCATAGAGCTACACTCCTTGCCCTATTGTCTGTTTTTAAAAATACTTACATTTAAAAAGTGTCATAATTCACATAACATAAAATTAAACACTTCAAAATGTACATTAAAAAAAGAAAAGGAAAGAAAGAGCACTCCCCCCAATCCCAAAATAAAAACAGTAAAATACAGGGCTTGGGGATTTAGCTCAGTGGTACAGCACTTGCCTAGCAAGCCTGAGGCCCTGGGTTCAGCCCTCAGCACCAAAAAATTTAAAATAAATAATAAAGTGCATTTTGGTGGTTTTAAATACTCTTACCATGCTGTGCAACCATCGCGGGGCTCCTGAACACTTCCAGCCCCCCAAAAGAATCCCTGCAGCTCTGAGCTGTTAGTCCAGGTCGCTCTCCCTTTGTCCTGGGGAGCACTACCCTATTTCCTGTCTCGGTGGAGTTGCCATTCTAGATGATTCACGTCAGTGGGATATGACAGCACGTGGCCTTTTGGGTCTTTTGCCTGTCGTTTTGGCCATTTGGCGGCACACCTGTCTCCCCAGCATCCAGCGAGCATCCAGAGGACAGAAGAGGATCTTATCTCAGTCTGGTCCTGGAACCAGCACATGTCTCGCACACAGGTCGGCATTCCTGCCATTACTAGGTACTGCTGTCGGCAGCGTAATTACATACATATAGCACTTGCACTGTGCTTAGGAGCGAACTGGTACTGCATGTATTAGATAAGCGTTCTTATTTTCCTTTTACAGGCAGGAAAACAAGCGCAAAGGACACACATCTAACTATCAAGTCCGTGCGTCTCTGAGCATCTCTGAGCTCGAAAGCTGCCTCGAGTTCCGGTTCAGGTGTGTGGGGGTGGGGGCGCGCTGCAGATAAATGCCTGTCAGGCTGAGGTCTGGGATGCTGGGGGTGGTGGGGTGTTTGGAGGGGCTCAGTGACTCCTTCCCTCCATCTCTGCTGCCCAGCCTCCAGGATCCAGCCGCTGACCTTTGTCTCCGTCATTGGAAATCTTGCGCAGGTCGATGAAGTGGGTGCCGATGGCCACATCGTTGACCTTGTCGGAGTCCCGGATCTGCACCTTCATGCGTTTGCAGAGCGGGGGAAACAGGTCTGTGAAGACAACTTGCTCATTCCACAGGGGCTCGTAGCTGCTTTTCTGCACCGAAGTCTTGCCCTGGGGGTGGAGGAGCGAGCGAGTCAGGGTCCCTGCGCGTGCGCACCCTTCCCTCCACGGCTGCCAGCCCTCGCCTTGCCAACTTTCCTCCCCTCCCTGTCGGCAGGGAGGATTCTCCAAGCCCCGTGGGTGACTGAGATGATTCCTAGCCTGGTCTTACCACCTCCTCCCGCCCCAGCCAGAGGTTTCCCATTTCGGGTCTTGTTTGCCCCAGGTTCCCAACCCTGTCGCTGCCACCTCAGCCTCCTGCATCTTACACCCCTGTACCTTCTGGCCAGCAAAGAAGACTTGAACGTAGGGGTCGACGAGGTCCTTGTTCTCGCCGATGAAAGCCTTCTTCATATTGGCCATGAGGCTTGTGTTCATTCTGGGGAGCCCCTCCGCGCGGTAGATTTTCACGTAGTAGCGGGCCCACTGGCGCTCCGCGGGCACCCCCTCGGGGAGCAGCAGGTTCCTGCGGGCACATCCGGGCCATTCGGCCAGGTCCAGACACCACGCCGGACCCTAGCATCTCCATCCTCCTGGGGCCTGCCTGGCCCCAGACTCAATGTTATGGTGGAAATCGTAGTATTCAGTTCCCAAGGAAACAATAAGAGGGGCTCAAATAGGTCCCAATACTTCGGGTAGTGTGATACTAATCTCTCTCTCTATATATATATTTAACAAACTTTTTTGTGTGTGGTACTGGGGATCAAATCTAGGACCTCACACATGCTGGACAGGTGCTCTACTACTGAGCTACTTCCCCGGCCCTTCTAACTGTGAGATAGAGTCTCGTTAAGTTGCTCTGGCCTTGAACTTGAGGTCTTTCTGCCTCAGCCACTCATGTAGCTGGGATCTTGGGCGTGCACCACCACACCTGACAGCTTGGTCATTTTGAATCATCCTCCAGCAACCCCTGCCACCACCCTCCCCAGGAAAGTGGGCTCTGTGGGCTTGTGCTGGAACGGGTAAAGGAGACTTAAGACCAGAGCGCTGGGCTGAGTCTGGGCCAGCAGCTCCCTCTGGGGGAAAGTGGGGCTGGGTTCGGCTTCCAGGAGCTGGGGTTAGATGGGGCCTCACCCCTCGATGTCATCTTCATCAGTCTCATTGGCCTTGTGGGGTGTCTTGATGTTGTCCCCCTTGCCCACCACAGCGACGTCACACTTCACGTAGCCCTTCAGCCCCGCAGAGATGTCATCAGGGTCAGACAGTACAGCCCACTTGTGATGGAACTGGTGCTCTGTGGCATGAGGGGGATGCTGTACCCAGGGTCCCCATCTCCCAGGACAGGCTGCAGGGTGGCTGGGCTCACACTGGGAGAATCTTTAGGGTTAGGGACTGCTGGTGGCATCTGGTCGACCCTGTATCCAGCCTCTGGGAAGGGGACAGTGCTGACCTGTTCCCCCGAGTGCCCTTAGTACTGAAGTGGGGCAGGACCAGTGATGCTGTCACAGACATGAGCTGAGCACCTTCTTGGACCCCGCAGTCCAGGCTGTCAGGTCCCTGAGACCTGAGACTACAGCTCGGCCTGCACCTGGGCCAGAGACAGAAGGCAGGTCCCCTGCAGCTGACCCGCAGCCAAGGCCCAACCAGCTCCTGCACCAGACGCTCCATGAAACTTGGAGGCAGCCAGCTTTCTAGTTACTTTCTCAACCTGACAGCTCTCTCTGCCATCACTCCAGGTGGCCCCACATGGCTGCCACCTGGGCCTGCCAAAGTGGAGGTGCCCCTCTTTCCAGGCTGGG
>RJWM01021538.1:0-35111 GCA_004363535.1 Dasyprocta punctata
CAGCCTGCATCAGGGTCACACCTGGAGATTCCTACACTCCACCTCCAGCACCTGGGAGAGTTCTGGCCACACATATTTCTGTATGTTTGTGTGTGGCACCGTTGGGGAGTGACCTCAGGCCCTTTGCACTGCTCTCCATTCCCAGCACCCTCCTCCTTTATAGTTTTTATTTTGAGACAAGGTCTCCCTAAGTTTCTAAGTTAGCCAGGCTGGGCTAAAACTTGTGATCCTCCTGCCTCAGCCTCCTAGAGTGTTGGGATGACAAGTGCTGTGTCTCTGTGCTTGCTGCTGAGACGGGACGGCTGTAAGTCTGACCGCCTCCCCTAAGTGGTGCTCTAGGCCGGTGGTGAGAGGCACCTGCAGGAGCCAATGGGGCCTGCACTGTCCTAGTTTTGGGGTGCGTGAGTCTCTCTGCAAGGGGGACACAACCCCTAAACAGACACGGCTCTGCCCCTGCATCCCGAGGGTGCTGTCAGGAAGGTGACTCGCGTCTGCCGGCAGACCGTCCCCACACGGGCCTGTCTCCAGAGCTCCCCGCCTGGCACCGGGGAGGACGTGCCCCTCCCCTCCTTCACCCTGGGAGTGGGCGTCTCAGTGCAAGGACCCGTGGCACTCCCTGTGACTGCTGTCTGTGCAGCCAGGGTCCCGGAGCCTGCAGACCTGATTTCCGGCGGGAACCATCCGTCGGTGGGGACAGTGGCCCACGTTTGTTCCAGGCCGAGGGCGGCCCCCAGCAGGGCACACGGGGACAGCACCTCCCGGGCGGGCGGGGAGCTCCGGTCGCAAAGGCATGGAGGGGTCTTGTCTGGTGTGGTGTAGACGGGTGGCTCCCTCCATGGCCAGGTCCGCCCTGGCTTGCCCGGCTTTCGGGACCCCGACCATGGCCAGGTGGTGGAGAAAGGCAGCGACAGTCTCCGGAAGGGCCCGGGAAGGGGGCACCGAGCGAGCATCCTGGATGACCTTCAAGGGCACTGGACCCTGAACCTGGGACGCCGTGGTGCGGAGTGGCCACAGGTCAGGACAGGACGTGGGAGGGCAGAGCTCGGCTGGGCCATCCCTCGAAGGAGGCCGAGGCAGGGCGGGGCCGCAGCAGCCCCGAGGGCAGGGGCTGTGGGTCGCTGGAAGCGGCGGCCCTCCGGGAAGGACGGGGAATCTACTCAGAGGGAAGTGTGCGTGGCCACGCAAGGAGTGGATTTGGGAAGGGGAAGCTTCCGGTGCGTGTTCGGGTGGGGAAGGTTTGGGAGTGGACGGTGCCGTAACACAAGGGCACCCGGGAGGAGGCAGGTGGCGGGGGTGGGGTGGGGTGGGGGTGGAGGACTCTGCCAGCCTGGGGTGGGGGGCAGCACCAGGGACAGCGCGTCGGGTCTCTAGGCTGCTGCAGGCTGGGGAGGGAGGCCAGTACCCAGTGGGTGGAGACTCAGACTCAGCGTCCTGCACTCGGACCTGGGGAGGAGTTAGCACAGCTCCCGCTGGGGACAGGGTCAGTGTGTGGGAAGATGGCTCCCCCTCCGCCGCGGAGCTGGAGGCAAACCCAGGGCCTCGCTACCGACCCTATTTATTTACTTATTTGTTTTCTGTTTTGAGACAGGGTCTCGCTAAGTTGCCTGGGCAGGACTCCAGCACCGGATCTCCTGCCTCAGCCTCCCGAATGCTGGCGGTACAGGTGTGCGCCGTGGCGCCGGGCTCCGCAGCTCTTGGGCGAGACCCTGGCCTGGGCCGGAGGTCATGCAGCCACGGCGGAGGCAGGAGGGGAGCTGGGTTTGGAGCGAGGTGGGCAGGGGTCACCCCGCATGGGCGTCCCCCCGCTTTCCCTGCGGCACCGAGCTTGGAGGGCAGCCCTGAGAGTTGCGGGCACGTGGCCGTGGGGGTCCTGCAGGCAGAGGAGGCGGAGTGGGTTTAGCCAGGGACTTAGGGGCCTCTTAGCCCTGTGTCTTCCACACTGCGAATAGTTCACAAGCCCCGAAAATTTTATCCCAGTAAACAGACGGAATCCAAGTTTCCACCACAGCTGCCTAAAAAAGAAGCAATAAAATGTTCTGTGCTTGTGAGTGCTTCAGACTTGGAGGAAGATGTAACAAATAGGGAAAACTTCTGGCCTGTGAACACCTAGGAGGTTCTGGTAAAATGTGATCCCCCCTGCCAAGCTGACAGTAAAGGAATAAACCTCCGGTACCATAAACCTCCAGAAGAACAGAAGAGACGAAAACAAAACCTAGGAGCCGGAGAGTAATCAGGCCACGGTAAACAGCTCTGTACCTTAGAGAAAGTGGAAAGCTAAGTGCATCTGGGGAGGAAGGCCCATTTAGGGGTGAGCAGGAGCACCTCGGGGAGACCCCCAAATAGGAGCCACTGTCTGAACACAGAACCCCAGATCCTCTTCCCCAACCTGGACAGCCGGACTCCTGCCGGCCCCTGCATGCTGGCCCACTACAGCCCGGCTGTAGGAGAGGTGGAGAGCCAGGCTCTGGCTCAGGGGCACCAGGCTCAGCAGAGGTTTGGGACCAGTGGCACTGACGTCCCCAGCCCCTTTGCAAAGCAGCTCTCAGATCTGGATAGCCAGGATCAGGACCTCTGGTCCAGGAGTGGGTGCTTTATCCCCGGGGCAAACTTGCCAAGGAGAAAGGACTGAAAGATGCCGTTAATGATTCTCCACGCAGACGGCCAGGTCTACACGTACAGTGAGACTCACAGGGAGAAAGAACTGTCACGCAGTGATGCCTCCTGATAATATTTCAATGCTTCACTTTCACTCTAAAATTAGGAA
This sequence comes from Dasyprocta punctata, assembly GCA_004363535.1. NCBI lineage: Eukaryota > Metazoa > Chordata > Mammalia > Rodentia > Dasyproctidae > Dasyprocta > Dasyprocta punctata. Next base: position 2,765 of record RJWM01021538.1, read on the forward strand.
CAAGACAAGGATGTCCACTGTCACTACTCCTGTTCAATATAGTCTTGGAAACACTAGCCAGAGCAATTAGACGAGAGAGAAACAAAAGGAAAAAAAAAACAGGAAAGAAAGGAGTTAAATTATTATTTGTGGATGACACAATACTCTGCATAGACTCTACCAAAAGACTTATAGATTTAATAACCAAATTCAGTAGCAGAGCTGGATACAAAGTCAACACTCAAAAATCAGTAGCCTTCCTGTACAAAAGAACAAACTCACTGAGACAGAAATTAGGGAAACAACTCCCTCACAAAGACATCTACAAAATGAAATACTTAGGAATCAATCTGATGAAGGAAGTAAAAGATCTTTACATGGAAAACTGCAATACTATAAAAAAGGTGATAGAAGAGGCTATCAGAAAGGGGAAAGCTAGCCTTAGCCCTCGGGTAGGAAGAATGAACATAGTGAAAATGGCCATACTTCCAAAATTGTTACACAGATTTAATGCAATCGAAATACCATTAGCATAGCTCACAGAGCTAGAGAAAACTCCCTAAAATTCATTTGGAACCAGAAGAGGCCTAGAATAGCAAAAATAATTCTGGACATCAAAGGCAAGGCAGGGAGCATCAAAATTCCTGACTTGAAATTATACTACAAAGCTACTGTGATAAAAACAGCATGGTACTAGCAAAACAAAAAACTCAAACCAGACCTGAGAACCAATGGATCAGAATGGAAGATGCAGAAACAACTCCAAGCACACTCAGCTGCCTGATCTTTAACAAAGGGGCCAAACATACTCATTGGAAGAAAGATAGCCTCTTTAGTAAATGGCACTGGAAAAATTGACTTTCCACATTCCAAAGACTAAAACTAGTCTTTGGACTATCTCCATAGTCCATGGGAGATAGTCCCATGTCTATCTCCACACACTAAACTAAACTCAAATGGATTGTAAAACAGAAACACTGGAAGAGAGACTAGGTAGAAGTCTTGAAGAGATAGATGTAGCCCAAGAGTTCATGAACAAAATCCAGACTGCAAGGAAAATAATACAAAAAATCAACAAACGGAATCTCATCTTATTTAAAATTTTTTGCAAAGCAAAAAAATCATCAGGAAAGTAAAAAGACAACTCACTGAATAGGAAAAAACTTTAGCCAGCTGTTCCTCAAACAAAGGACCACTATCTAGAACATACAAAGAACTGAAAAAAAATCAGATCCCCAAAATTTAAAGACACAATCCAAAAATGGGCATCTGAGTTGAATATACACCTTCCAGATGAAGAAGTAGAAACAGTAAATAAATATATGAAAAAGTGTTCAATATTTGAGAGATGCAGTTTTTTTTTTTAATTTTAAAGGGAATAAAGCAAAACTAAACCAAAAAACCCCAAAACAAATCAGAACGAAGCCCATCAGAACAGAACAAGGCAAGCAACACAGGACTTCAAAACAAGACACCAGGAAATCAACAGTGGCTACCATAATGACTCTTGTTTTCTTCAAAATAGTTGTCCATACCTTCAGGCACAATAGATTCACACAAAACAAAATAGTATAAAACTAATCAAAATGAAAGAGTGAAAGCATTACAGTCCTTCCAAACCAGACAACAGGAAACCAGCAATAGCTACCATAATGTCTTGTTTTCCTCAAAATAGCTATCCATACCTTCACACATATTGAAATCAAATCATAGAAAACAGACTAAAACCAATAAAAATCGAGAATAAAAACATTCTTGGACTTCAAAACAAGATGATATGAAATCAGTAATGTCTATCATAATGTCTTGTTTTCTTCAAAGTAGCTGTTCATACCATCACACATAATAAAATCAATTCTTGTAAATTCTTTAGAAGTTCTTGGCACTTACAAGTCTATACATGTGTATCTATCCTTTCTGCATTACAGGAAAAAACAAAACACAAGAAAAACAAGAAGCAAAAGAGACAAATAGATAACAATTACAAAGAACCCAAAACAGTAACAATATAGGCTTTCACAGCGAGGTGGTAGGTACATAATGAAGGTTGTTATTTTCTGAGTTATCTCCAAAGGAGTCACTCAGACTACCAGATATAGACTTGCAAAATTGATCTTATTCTATGAATGTTAACTGTTTTGTTCCAAGAACTAATAGACTCAGTAGTACAATTATCCCAGCTACCCTAAGTGTACATATACAAATTTATATCTTTTTTCTTTTCTCTTCCTTCTTTTCTCCTTTTCCCTATCTGAGTTATTTTTTCTCCTTTAAGCAGTTTCTTACCCTTTCATAATATTTATTGAAGATTTTGGATCTTATTTACTCTTTCAGTTTCTTATATTAGGGAAACAATATGGTATTTACACCTGTGAGTTTGATTTATTTCACTTATGAGTATAGTCTCAAGTTGCATCCATTTACATATAAAAGCCTTGATGAGATCCTTCTTTATAGCTGAGTACTATTCCATTGCATAAAAATACCACATCTTTTTTTTTTATCCATTACTTGGTTGATGGGCATTTGAGTTGTTTCCAAGATTTAGCTATTACAAATTGTGCTATAAATATGGGTGCACATATATCACTGTGGTATGATGTTTTCAATTCTTCTGGGAATATGCCTAGAAGCAGAGTAGCTGGATCAAATGGGACCTCCAATCCCAGCTTTTTGAGGAACCTCCAGACTGATTTCCACAGTGGCTGCACCAGTCTACACTCCCAGCAACAGTTCAGAAGAGTTCCTTTTTCCCCACAACCTCTCCAGCATTTGTTATTGGTGGTTTTCTTGATCCTGGCCATAACTTGTGGAGTGAGATAAAATCTCAGTGTTGTCTTAATTTGCATTTCTCTAATGACCAATGATGCTGAACATTTTTTCATGTATTTATTTGCAATTTGTATTTCTTCAGCTGAGAAGTGTATATTCATCTCAGATGCCCATTTTTGGATTGAGTCTTTGAATTTTGGGGTCCTGATCTTTAAAAGTTCTTTATATGTTCTAGATAGAAGTCCTTTGTCTGAGGGACAGTTGACCAAGGTTTTTTCTTTTCACTCTGTTGGAGATTTCTTTTGACATACAAAAATTTTTTAGTAAGACGAGATCCCAGTTGCTGATTCTGGGAAGCATTTCCTATGCAGTTTGATTTTTGTTCATGAATTTTCTGCCTACCCCTATGTCTTCAAGGTTTCTACCTACTTTGTCTTCCGGCAGATTTAGTGTTTCTGTTTTAGTATTTAGATCTTTGGCCCATTTTGACTTTAGTGCGTAGTGATAGGCATGGGTCTAGTTTTAGTTTTCGGCATATGGAAAGCCAGTTTTTCCAGCACCACTTATTAAAGAGACTATCTTTCTTCCAGTTAACACGTTTTAGCCCCTTTGTCAAAGATAAGGTGGCTGAGTGTGTTTGTAGTTGTGGTTGTATCTTCTAATCTATTCCATTGATCTTCAGGTCTGTTTTTATTCCAGTACCATGCTGATTTTATCACAGTAGCTTTGTAGCATAACTTCAAGTCAGGGATTGTGATGTCTCCTGCCTTGCCTTTGTTGCTCAAAATTGCCTTTGCTATTCGAGGTCTCTTCTGGTTCCAGATGAATTTTAGGAATGATTTCTCTAGATCTGTAAGATATGCTAATGATATTTTGATTGGAATTGCATTAAATCTGTGTAATGATTTTGGGAGCATGGCCATTTTCACAATGTTTGTTCTTCCTTTCCATGAACAAGGAATGTTTTTCCATTTTCTGAGATCCTCTTTGATTTCTTTTTTCAGCGTAATGTTATTTTCACTAAATAGATCTTTTACTTCCTTTGTTAGATTGATTCCTAAGTATTTCAGTTTTTTGGATGCTGTTGTGAAGGGTGTGGTTTCGCTTCTCCCTCAGTGAGTTTGTTGTTTTTGTATAGGAATGCTATTGATTTTTGAGTGTTGATTTTCTATCCAGCTACATTACTGAATTTGGTTATTACATCTAGAAGTCTTTCAATGGAGACTTGGGAGTCTTCTATGTGGTGTATCATGTCATCTGCAAATAATGATGATTTAACTTCTTCCTCCTTTCTCCTCATTTGTTTTATTTATCTCTCTTGTCTAATTGCTCTTGCTAATGTTTCCAGCACTATATTGAACAGGAGTGGTGATGGTGGACAACCTTGTCTTGTTCCTGATTTTAGAATGAAAGCTTTCAATTTTTGACCATTTAATATGATGCTGGCTGTTTGTTTGTCATACATGGCTTTTATCAGATTGAGGTAAAGACCATTTATTCCGGTTTTTCATAGGGTTCTTATCATGAATGAGTGTTGGGCTTTATCAAAAGGTTTTTCTGCATCTATTGAAATGATTATGTGATTCTTATCTTTGGCTCTATTGATATTGTGTATTACATTTATTGATTTGCATATGTTGAACCATTCCTACATTCCTGGGATGAATCTCATTTGGTCATGGTGTATAATCTTCTTGATGACTTGCTGCATTCTGTTTGCCAGTATTTTATTGAGGAGTTTTGCATCTATATTCATTAGGGAGACTGGCCTGCAGTTCTCTTTTTTGGTTGGGTCTTTCTCTGGTTTTGGTATTAGGGCCATACTTGCTTCCAGGAATGAGTTAGGGAGAATTGCTTCCCTTTCAATTTCACTGAAGAGTTTGAGGAATGTTGACATTAAGTCAACCTTGAATTTCTTGTAGAATTCAGCTGTGAATCCCTCAGGACCTGGACTTTTCTTTGTTGGTAAGGTTCTAATTACATTTTCAATTTCATTAATTGAAATCTGGTTATTCAGCAATTTTGCATTTCTTGATGCAGCTTTGGTAAGTCATATGTTTCTAGAAATCTGTCCATGTCTTCTGTGTTATTGAACCTGTGAGAGTGAAGGTTTTTGAAGTAGGTATTGATGATCTACTGTATTTCCACAGGGTCTGTAGCGATTTCACCCTTTCTTATTGCACGACTTTGAGCTTTTTCTTTCCTTTTTAAAATAAGGTTGACTAGGGGCTTATCAATTTTATTTATTCTTTCAAAGAACCAATTCTTTGATTCATTAATTCTTTGTGTTGTTTTCTAAGTCTCTTTTGTGTTAATTTATGCTCTGATCTTTATAATTTCCTCCCTTCTTTTGGGTTTGGGTTTGACTTGCTCTTCTTTTTCTAGATGTTTGAGGTGTAGCATCAGGTTGTTTATTTGTGTTCGTTCTGTTTTCCTGATGTGGGAATTAATTGCAATAAATTTCCCATGGAGTACTGCTTTCATTGCATCCCACAGACTGGTAAGTTGTATTTGTATTTTTGTTTGCTTGGAGATACTGTTTAATTTCTTCTTTAATTTCCTCTGTGACCCATTGATTGTTCAAGAGTGTATTATTTTATTTCCCTGTGCTTATGGAGTTGTTGCAGGTTTTTTTTTGTCATTAATTTCTAGTTTCATGACTCTGTGATCAGATAATATACATGGAATAATTTCAGTTCTTTTGCATTTACTTAAGCACATTCTATGGGCTAGTGTATCATCTATTTTAGAGAATGTTCCATGTGAAGCTGTGAAGAATGTATATTCTGGTGTTGTTGGGTGGAACACTCTGTACATGTCTACTAAGTCCATTTATTCACAAGTTTGATTCAGTTCTGTTATTTCTTTGCTCATTTTCTGTCTAGTTGACCTGTCTCTGTGTGTCAATGGAGTGATAAAATCCCTTGTTATAACTGTGTTATTGCTTATTTGATTTTTTATTTCTATTATTACCTTTTTATATAGCTGGGTGCTCCCATATTTGGTGCGTGCATATTTAAGATTGTTGTCTCTTGCTCTTTAAGTTTTCCCCCAACTAGTATGTAGTGACCTTCTTTATCTCTTTTGATCATTCTTGGCTTGAAGTTTGCATGGTCTGCAAACAGAATAGCTACCCCTGCTTTTTTTTTTTTTGGTTTCTGTTGCATGAAGTATTGTTCTCCATCCTTTGACTTTCAGTATATGAATTTTCTTTTGGATTAGATGGGTTTCTTGTATTCAGCATACGGTTGGATGTTGTTTCTTGATCCATTCTGCCAGTCTGTTTCTTTTAACTGGTGAATTGAGGCTGTTTACATTAATGGTTATAACTGATATATATTGGTTTATTTTTGTCATGTTATCTTTCTGCTCTTGGTTCTTTACCTTTCCCCTCCATTTAATTGTTTGCCCTACTTAGTGTTTTTTTTTTCTGTTGGTGTTCTTGGAGTTGTAGTTATTATCATGTTTATCTAGAATGTCTTTTAGTATTCTTTGCAGGGTTGGTTTGAAGTCCTTCAGCTGTTCTTTGTCATGGAAATATCTTATTTCTCTATCAATTTTGAAGGACAGTTTTGCAGGATACATCAATCTGGGTTGGAAGTCATTTTCCTTTAGGATTTGAAATATTTTACTCCATGCTCTTCTTGACATCACTGTTTGTGTGGAGAAGTCTGCTGTGATTCTGATGGGGTTTCCTCTATAGGGGATCTGTCTCTTCTCTAATAGCTTTTAGTATTCTGTTCTTATGTTGAATTTCTGGGATGTTGATTATTATATGTCTGGGTGTAGATTTATTTTGGTTATGGCTAATTGAACTTCTGTGTGCTCCACTTACCTGTATGTCAGTTTCCTTTCCCATGTCTGGGAAATTTTCAGCTATTACTTCTGTAAATAATCTTTTGATATCATTTATGTTGTCACCTTCTTTTTTATTTATACCTATCAATCATATATTATTTTTCTTCGCATCACCTTGCAATTGTTGAATTATTTCCTGATCCCTTGTTATTTTTAATAGATCTTTCCTTTCCTGTTCACTCACTGCAATCTTGTCTTCGAGGTGTGAAAGTTTGTCTTCACATTCATTGAGGCAGTTTTGCCAGCTTTTGATAGAATTTTTGATTTCTTGGATATCTCTTTGAATCTGTTTCATGCCTTCCATTTCTTAAAATTGTTCATTCAAGATTTCCATCTTTTTGCAGTATTCCTCAATTTTTTTAAACTATGTCTTCTTTAGATGTGTTCAGCATTTCTTTTATTATGTTTATCATTTCTTATTTTACCAGGGAGATTATTTCTGACCTGAGTTCCTCTACAGCTTCATGGAGTTGTTTCTTTAAGTAAGTTGCTATCATTTCAGAAGTTTCAGGTTTATGTCTTATACTTTCTTCTATGTCCATGTCTCCTAGGCTTCCTTCCAGGGTAGCCGCAGAATTTCTTCGACTCTTTTTTCTGCCTCTACCTAAGGAAACTCTACTTCCAAAGGGCTTATGAGATCAGGTGAGACCCATTGGATTGATCCTAAAGTGAACAATGCCAGGTTAGATTCTTTTATGGCTTGAATCTCAATGCCTTCCAACCCCCAAAACCTCATGCAGTCATAGGTGGGGCTTTTTCAGAGGTGGCTGCATCTACAGTGTGTGATGCTGGGGTTGATTCATGATGCAATACTAAGACCAAGGGCACTAGGATTAAGAGTGTGGGTGCTACCTGCCCTAAGTAGCCTGGATAAGATATAAGGGACAGAAAGTGCTGCGGTCAGTACTTGTTGTTTTGCTACCTTCTGCCCACCACGAACTGTGTCTCCTTGGAGCCAGCCCATGATGGACTGAAACCTCCACTAACTGCAAGCCAAATAATCCTTTCTCTTTTAAGTTTGGGTGTCATGTATTTTGTTCCAGCCACAAGAAAAGTAACAGACATATACTAATCATGAGAGGAGGAGATACACTTTTCACAGTCTGGGGGATAATGTGGAGTGTGCTTCCCATGGGGAAGGGAATCTTGGGGAGCCTCTTAGAATCTTGCCTGCCACAGCCACCCTGGGAGAAGAAGAGTGTGCTGGCAAAGCAGGCCTGGGCACAGGGGTGGTGCTGAGAGGGGAAATCTCTTTGGTCATGGATGACAATAGGTAAAATTAAAAATGGAAAAAATCCCAAAGGATCCATGCGGATATGTTATTCAAAGTCAGAGTTGATATTCTGAGGAAATATTTAAGATGCAAGTAATGGTTATGTATGGGAAGTGGGCATCAGGGATGGGGTGGGGGTAACAGGAGCCTCACGATAGGCCTTGAATGTCACTCAAGTTCATGGAATCTAAGAGCTGGTCATATGATATGTCCTGATTTCCTCAATGGTAAACATGTGACTTGCCTTACATAAACTGTATGTGTAGTTTTTGTGTGTAAACACACCCACACACTCGTGAAAAGAAAAATAAGGAGAAAACCAAAATCAAAGCTGAGGAATGGTCTATGTCTTGGTAAGTTAGTGTTCTGGCCAGGTGCCGAATGTGTGTCACACCTAGAAGATAATCCACGGTACTGCATGATGTCCAGTAAGCCTGCTAGGAGATAAATCTGCAAGAGGGGAGTGTAAGAGAGACAGAGAGTGGGAGGGTGAATGTATGATTGTGTTCCATAATTTAAAATGATTAATTAAAAAATCCAAATGTAAAACACCTAATAAAAATTTTAAAAAGCATGAATTTGATTTTCTTTTCTTTTTTGATTTGTTAGTCCATGTTGGTTGTGCAGAATAGTGGGTTTCATTTTGTGATAGTCACATATGCATAAAACATTGCTTGATCATGCCACTATTAGTCACCTTCCTCCCTCCCACCAGCCCTGGTCCCTTCCTCTTCTCTACTGGGTTCCCTTCTACTTCCATGTCATCTCTGTGATGAAGTGTGAATTTTAAAACATCACAGAATAACATTTCTGTCCACTTTGCATATCCATCAGTTCATCCATCCATCCATCCATCCATTCATCTTTTCATCTATCCATTCATTATCAATATAATCTATCTGTCTATGTATCTATCTATCCATCCTATTATCTATCTATTCTATCATTTATCTGTTCTATCTATCTGTCTTATTATCTGCCTTATTATCTATCTATCTATCTATCTATCCATCCATCCTATTATCTATCTTTCTATCTATTCTATCACTTATTTATTCTATGTATCTATGTATCTATCTTATTATCTATCTATCTATCTATCCATCCATCCTATTATCTATCTGTCTATCTATTCTATCATTTATCTATCCTATCTATCTATCTATCTATCTATCTATCTATCTATCTATCTATCTCTCTGCGACATAGCTACCTGATTGGTCTGTCTGTTCATCTGTTCATCTACATTTGCATGCTCTGAGTCAGTTCCTGTGCCAGGTGTTAAGGTAAGATGGTGGCTGTGAAATGTGGCCATGGACTAAAATGAGAAGCCCACTGGTGGAGTGGGGAGGTGGCTTCATATGGTTTTGGAGGGTGGCCAGAAAAGCGATGAGAATGTAGTACTTTCTATGATGGTTGATGGTGATGTCTTCTTGGACTACCCAGCTTAGTTAGAATGGGTATACAGTACGAGTTTTCTGACCCATAGCATAGAGATATTGTTAGATTCAGGTGTTTGGGCCATATCTCTGAGACAGCTACCCCTGTTCTTTCTTTCTACCTTGCAATGGCAGATTTGATGTTATCATTATTCTTGAAAGCCTTCTAGAGAAATATTCACTATAAATTCACAGTAGTGAATGAGGATAGAAATAAGGAGAACAAAATCTCTCATATCTGCCCACACAAGTGGTACTCCTGGGACTCTTCATTCCTTTTCTAGGAACAGACTTCCATCCGGTGTCACTTTCTTTGTGTGACAGAGAATTGTAGTATGAAGAATTCTTCAGTTTTTGTGTGGCTAAAACAGTTTTAAATGCACCTTTGTTTCTAAAAGATATTTCTGCTGGGCATAAAATTCTCAGTTGATAATTATTCTTTTTTCAATCATTTAAACATGTGGCTGAACTCTCTTCTGGAATACATTGTTTCTCTTGAGAAGTTTCCTGGGGTTTTTGGGTGTCTTTCTGTAAACAATTTATCATTTACCCTCTGGTTATGTTAAAAATACACTGTTACTGGTTTTAAATAATTTTATTGTAATGTGCCTTTGTGCAATTTCCTTCATGTTTCTTATGTTTGGGGTTTATTGAGCTTTTTTTTTTTTTTTTGGGTTTAGGTGTTTTAGTTTTAATGACATTTGAACAGTTCAGGTCATTGTTGTTTTTTGTTTGTCTGTCTCCTGTTTGTCTTCTTTCTTTGATATATTACATGCCCATTGGACCTTTTGAAATTGACCCACAGCTCACTAGTGCTGCATTTATTTCTCTTTATTTTTCATTTCATTTCAAATACTTTCTGTTGCTGTGTACTCAACCTCATTGACTTTTCCTTCTGCCAGACTGCTCTGCCCTTCCTTTCATCTCATCTAATGTTTTTAGCCTCAGACATTCAACTGCACCCCTGTGGCGCTCCGTCTGTGAGCCCCAGCGTGACAGCCCGCGCCACCCGCAGACAGCGCTGAGTGCTGCCCACTGGGAGCGGACCTGGAGCGGGCTATGACACAGTGTCTCGGGGCAGGTCTCCTGGCTCTGTTACCTACATTGTTCCTGGGCCGGTTTGGTTGACTTTTTCCTCCTCACTCTGAGTCCCAATGTCCTGCAGTTTGCGTGCCTGGGAGCTCTGGGTCGACTGCAATGGATTTTGTTTTCCTATGAATATTCTGCAGCTTTGCTCCAGAACGCAGTTGTCTGGAGCAGTCTGAGTGTCAGGCCTTGCTGCTAAGCTTGGCCGAGTGGGATGACGGGGAGGAGCACACTCAGTCTAGGACAGTGCCCGTGGTGCTGAGAGACACGGCTGCCCTGCTCTGGCCCGAGCTCTGCCCGGCCTAGGGGAGCTCTGGGGAGACCTCTGGGGAGACCCCGTACTGAGGGTTCAACCCAGGGCCTTCACTTGAGATGCATCCCCAGCCCTTTTTTATTTTTTAATTCTGAGTCAGGGTCTTGCTAAGTCACTCAGTTGCTCAGGCTGGCCTTGGACTTGCAGTCCTCCTGCTTCGGCCTCCCAGAATGCTGGGGTTACGGGGCACACCGCCACACCCAGCTGTGTTCCCTGGCCTTGTGCAGTGACTGTGATGTCCCTGGCGTGTGTGGCATTGTCACACGTGTCTGTGTCTGATGTCCCTGGCGTGTGTGGCATTGTCACACGTGTCTGTGTCTGATGTCCCTGGCGTGTGTGGCATTGTCACACGTGTCTGTGTCTGATGTCCCTGGCGTGTGTGGCATTGTCACACGTGTCTGTGGCTCTCTCCTCTGCGGAAGGTGCATAGACTTTCCCAGGCAGTGCTCGCTTTCTGACGGAAACCGAGGGGGCTCAGGGCTGCCTCCTTTGCTCTTCCTCAGGGGCCACCCGGATCCTCTGAGCGCTGCTGCCTACGTCTTTGGCTCTGCTTTTGGTGGCCCGTGGGAGGAGAACTCCAGGTCCTGTCAGTTTGCATGGCTGGCAGTAAACACGGTTCGTGGGACTGAGATCACATTCACTGATTTTGATAAAGGAAAGATGCTGCCACGACTCACACAGTAAAAGGGAACCGCTGCAGTGGTTCTGCTCTTTAAAACCTCCGAGTCGCTCAGCTCCGGAGCCAGAATTTACTTAGCGCTGTAAGGGTTCGTCCGTGGACGCGTGGTTCAGGTTCCCTCTCACATACTTGTTCCACTCTTGGTGGTCACTGGGGGATAAAATGTTTCTCAGTGTGGAAATGGCATCAGAGACTTCCCAGTAATTATGAATGCTTTGAAGTCAGTAGATGGAAACAAAGCTAAACTAGACTAAACTCGTCTTAAACACTGCGTTTCTTCCCTTGAATTTCTATGATCTGATCGGACCTTGTAAAGTGTTTCTCTTTTTCTTTTACCTTCCCAGGCTGGTACTGAGCCTCGGGTATGGCAGGCAAGCAGTGCAGTGATGCTATCTTGACCAGCCGTGGGGTCAGTTCAGTAAAAACGATGCTGCCTTTTTCTTTAAGGTTACTGGAGTGAAGGAGCCAGTCTGTCCGGTGTCCTGGAGAAGAGGGGGACAAAGCTGCGTGTTAGGGAGCAGGGGGAGAGGCCAGTGCCACGGAGGCCAGAGGAAAGGCCGCTTCAGGGACATACAGCTGCCCTGACCTGCGGACCACACAGGGGACTTTGCTCTGGTCCCCGCTCCCCCATTCCCTGGTTCTTAGACTTTGACTTTCTCTCTTTCCTACAATATTGTCAGAAAATCTTAACTATTCATATCATTTTTTTTTCTTTTTCTTTTTTCTGGCACTGGCATTGGACCCAGGGCCTTTACACTGAGTTACACCTCCAGGCCATTTCATTTTTTAAAATAAAGTCTTGCTAAATTAGCCCGTCTGGGCTTGAACTTGCAATCCTCCTGCCTCAGCCTCCCACAGTGCTGGGGTCACAGACCCATGTCACCACACCCGGCACAGGTTTTGTTGATGCAGCTAACAAGGGTGTGCTGAGCTCTGGCTCCGAAGGACTCGGCAGCAGTGGTGCTCAGCTCCAGCCTGCCCCTTGGCTCCTGCTGCTGGCCCCGACTCTCGGGGCAGCGCGTGGTCCAGGGCAGACCCCGCCCTTGGGCCGCACCGTGGGCAGGCTGTCTCGCACGCTCACTCTGCCGCCAAGAGGCAGCAGCTTTGTCTGAGACGCACGCACAGCCGCAGCCTCCTCCTTGGACCCGGGAGCAGCCACTTCCTCCCTCTCACGGCCTCGGCTCCTCGTCTGTGGCCAGGGCCCAGCCCTCGGCCTGGAACCGTGGCGCACACACAGTGCCAGTGTGGTTTCTTTAGAAATCATCTGAAAAATGTAGGTAAGCTTTGGGGAAGTGTCCTGAGGGCCGCCCATCTGGCTAAACGACAAACCAGGAGGCTGGGGACGACAGTGCCAGGAGCTGGGGTGCAGACCTCTGCCGGGTCCTGCGGGTCACACCCGCAGCGCTGGGGTGCGGCGGTGCAGAGGGCGCACACAGTGGCTGGGGCCCCTGCTAGCCTCCGCCCAGGCATCTGGGGGGTGAGTGGGGGGAGCGACCATGGTACCGCGTTAGATGACCCACTAACCGAGTCAAGAGAGCCAGCGAAAATGATCTCACTGCTCTGCCTCAACCGTTTTTATTGAGGTTTCCCCCGCAAAAAATTTGTGCAGCTGTGAATTTCAAGCACTTGCAGGCGACCTTGCTTGTCCTGCCTCGCCTCCCCGACACGGCAGTTCAAAGCTTGTTCACAGTGTGCGGCTCTCTCCCGGCTCCTTTTCAGGTCTCGCACTCTTAGCCTGACCCTCTCTCCAGGGCTCCTGCTGTCTGCTCCCCGCGCTCTCCGCCTCCCTCTTCCTCCTGGGAAACCACTGGGGGCAGCGGTGCCCAGAATTCCTTGGGCATCACTGGCGCCCAAGTCCGTCTTCAACTGGAGATTCGAGATTCTCTTGAGTTCCAGCTCACCGACCCATCCATCGGACAGAAACCTTCGGCTGAGGGGCCCACAGACTTCCCAAGCTCCACAGCAGCAAATCCACAGCAGCTGCCCTGCTGGGCCCCAACCCTTAGCGGTGACCGCATCCTTGGCCGGTGGCTTGTGGTGGAGACGCGGCAGCCTGCACGACTCCTGCTCACCAGGCCAGGAGGCCGCGTCTCCCGAGGCGCCTCGCCCATCTGCGGAGCAGGGCGGTGAGAGACTGCTTCCTGCAAGTGCCAGGACTATTTCCCCTTCCCAGACGTTGTCTTCCACTGCCCGGGTTTTCTTCCCAGCGCTCCCTCTCATACTTCCTGGCTCTGTTATTTAAGGACTCTTCTACCAATGGAACAGAATCTAACCTTTCCTCACCTACCGTCCAACCTCTACCACTGTGGCTCTTCAGAGCGGTGCTGTGCAGAGACCTGTGTGAAAATCTGGGTGTCGTGGTACCTGCACCGGGCCCCTCCTTGGCCTCCACGTCCCTCAGCGTCCACCTCCGGGACAGCAGTGGACAGCACGCTGGCATGGTTGGCTTGCTTCCCTGACTTTCTGACAGCTGCAAACATGTGCTGGCTGGGGACACTGGATTTCCATCCTTGTAACCTCCAGGTTCTGCACACAGTCTCTCCCTGGGAAAGCCTGCTTCGTCAGCACCCAGAGGAGAAGGATCCCTCTCTTGGTTTGGTGAATTAAATCCTAACAACAGCACAAAAAGTGTGCTCCAGGGAGGAGGAGGAGGGATGAGCGGAAGCCGCTTCCGTGTGCAGGGCCCACTTCCTCCGCAGCCCTCTCTTCCCTCGGAATCCTGGCTGGTGGTTTTGGAGAAGATGGGGAAGTCGAGCAAGAGAGGAGGGGAGACATCTGAGAGGTGCAGTCGGCCTCGCAGCTTCCACGAAGGTGACCCAGTCCTTGGCTGGAGTCCTCACGACTCCAGCAGAAAACAGAAGTCCCTTCTGGAGACTGAGTGCCAGTGCAGTGCAGCGACCTGATCCCCAGGGCCCCCAGGGAAGCCAGAATGAACAGGAAGGACCCGGCTTCTTGCAGGACGTTTTCTGCTAATTTAAGGTGGCGACAAGGGACAAGGAGGCAAGTGCGGCCCTTGCCACGTGGGGCTGCGTGTGGTGGCTCGGCGTCCCCCACACGGGGGCCGGCCCTGTGCCCAGCTTCGGGGACGAGCTCCTGAGACTAGTTCATGGAGGTCTGTCCCACACCCGTTAGACATCGAAACAAAACTAGCGATGGACCCGTCACCCGCTTAAGAAACAAACAAGGAAACGGACGCAGCTTGAGACCAGGGTGAGAAGCTTAACTGCCACGTGGCTTCCTTTACAGGAGGAGCCCGAAGGAGGAGTGAAGAGCGAAACGGGGGACAGAGAGCAGGAACAGGAGATGGAGCTCTCTCACGGGGGATGGAAATCAAGGGATGGGGCGGGGGAGGGGACGGGAAGGGACGAAAAGCACCGAGCTGTGTTACGTGTCCGCGTGTCGGCCGCGGGCGTCGTGTGCCAACCGCGAGCTCGCGCTAGTGAGATGGAAAAAGACGCAAACGAGGCCCAGAGCATCCGAAATGCTTTCGATGCTCCCATCACCATGGGGCCATCCCCGCTGGAGCCTTGGTTCTGTGGTCTCCCCTCCCGCGGCCATGGTACGGGGACCCCGGTCCTGAGACCGGAGCTGGGGTTTACAGGTCCCGGCCACCATGATGAGGGAGGCCCGCTTGGCCCTCTGAGCTCTGCTCACAGTTTATGGTTTCCTCAGCCCACATCTCCTGTCCGCCCTGTGTGTAGTCCACAAACAGCCGCTCCCCTCCTGCGGGCCACGGTGGTCACTGCTCGCTTCTGTGACGCCCCAGCCCCACACAGCTCTGTTTGCATAGTTGCCCTGCTTCAGAGACTAACGTCCCCAGCTTTGCACGTCCTCTAGATGCTGTTTAGAAAACGTGTGAAGGGTTGGACGCCGTGCTGAGGGCCGGGCTGTCCGGGGCTGGGCTCCCACGCACAGGGCCGGTGTGGCTGCAGGGAGAAGGAGACTCGCGTGCTAATAGCGAACAAGACGGTCCCTCTGACCAGTACTGACCGAGATGAAGGAGTGCAACACATCCGGAATCACCTGAGCAGGCACTAAGAGCAGCACCACGCCAGCCTCTTGTGAGCAACGTGGCTGCCAAATGCCACTCACAGCAGCCAGGGTCTCCAGCCCCAGAGCTGAACCATGCAGGCTGGACTCAAGCCCGAGTTGTCCTGGCCTAATCACTGCTAAAAGCCAGGAGTGACGGCAGGGAGTGCTGGCCTGGAGCAGCTGGTCCCCCGGGCCTGAGGGCGAACACAGCCTGGGCGGCTGCACGACGTGCCCTCCACAGTACAGCCTCCCTGACTTGAGCACTCCGTCCAGTCCCCAGCCCCTTTGGGGGCTTCCGGAGCACCCAGGGGCCCTGCGTAGTGGGAAGAGGAACGGGGCGGTACAGAGCGCCTTCTCCACCGCCTGTCTCCTGGTAAGGCGCTGGAGATGAAGGCCAGGCCGGGGACACAGATCCGGAGCTCCTGTGCCCGGTGCTCCGCGCCCACCGAGTCGTGCGGCAGAAGCGACTGCCGGGCACAGGACGCGGGGCCGGAACCCTCACTCCTCCGGCCCCAGCTGGGCGGCTCTGGGCACGTGGCTTGGCCTGGTGTGCTGCGGGCCAGGCAGACCCTGGTCCCTTCGCAGTCCCTTTCAGCTGCGCTCGCCGCCCGTGCTGGAAGCAGTGGCCTTCGACTCTTCCTGGGTTTCGAGAATCCCACACCAGGAGTCTCACAGGAATACACAGAGAGCGAAGGAATGCGACGCTAAACTGCAGCGCGAAAATGGAGTTCATCACTGCTCGTTTGTAGCAGCAACCAACAAAGACCAAGGGTCCGGAGCCCGCAGCCTTTTGAACAGTAAAACCCAGGCAGCCACTGACGAGCGGCTGCAGAAAGCTACCCCGCGTCGGTGAGAGCAGGTTAGCAGCGGGAACTGAGAAAGGCGGGTTTAGCTGCGGCCTCAGATGTTAATACGCTTCTATGTGGACGGGGAGTTATGGATGCCTTTTTTTCTTTTTCATTGTGGTAAGAGAAACAGCACAAAATATGCTGTCTAACCATTTGTAAGGGCCCCACTGGGAAATGTTAAGTACATTCACATTCCTTGAGCAACAGATCTACAGAGCTTTTTTCTCTTGTACAATGGAAACTTTATATCCATTAAAAAGTAACTTCCCATTCCCCTTCATCCACAGTTACCCCTGGCAACCACAGTTCTACTTCCTGTTTCTGGAAGGACCTGGGCTACTTGAGGTGCCTCCTGTAAGTGAAACTGTATAACGTTTCTCTTTTGGTCACTGGATTGTATAATTTAGCATAATGTCCTCAAGGTTCATCCACGTTGTGGCATATAACACCATTTTCTTCTTTTTCAAGGCTGAATAGTGCTTCATGGCATGTGTGCCCACATTCTGCTTAGCCATTCCTCTGTTCCTGGACACTGGGTGCTTGCTTCCGTCTCATGGTCCTCGTCACTGCCGCACCTTTGAATGCAGGTGTGCCGGTATCACCAAGACCCCAGCTTCAGTTATCTGGGATGTGTACTCAGAAGTGGGACTGCTAAGACATAGGGTGGTTCCAGCTTTCAGCTTTGGAGAAGATCCACACTGCCTTCCACAGCGGCCCCGTGGCGCATCCCCGACGGGCACCACAGGGGCTCCGGTTTCTCATCACCCTGGGCGATGCCTGCTCTGCTTTCCTTTTGCTGGCAGCAGTAGTTGTGTTCTTCCTGTACTTCGTGCTCCTCGTTTAATTTTTATTCCAAGCACTGGTTTAACACCTGGTAAAGCCAGCATCAGCGTCCTGTGAAGACGCAGTGGGAGAACAAGAGCTCCCTGCGTTACGCCAGCCAGCGTTTCGGGGGAGCCGTCCTCAGTAAGGCTGATGCATTCCGCTGCCTCGGGCTCCCTCGCTGGGCACTTGGTGGGGGCAGCAGGACTGCGACACCCTTGCTTCTCTCTTAGGGAGTGGAGGAGATGGGTGAGGCTGCTCTGGTCTCCACCAAGACCGAGATGAACTTAGAACGTTAAAAATACTAGTTACCTTCGTGAGAAAGACCACTTAAACCACGTGTCTTTTTTTTTTTTTTTTTTTTTTTAATGAAACAATGGGCCAAGCTGTTGAAGTTGGAGGAAAATAATTAGTGCGAGGCTGCCTGGGTCCTCTTGGTGCAGCTTCTGAGGGTGGAACCTCAAAGGGGACCACCGCCAGTCTTCCGATGCCACACAGTGGCACGCACGATGCAGTCACTGACAGCCCCATCATGAGGTGGGCGCTCGGTTGCGACTGGCTTGCTCGACCCTGCCCACAGCTCAGATCGCCTTACAGCTGAGCTCAGCGACTCCGCTATGCACAGAGAGCAAGTCTCACGTGGTCATGCGCCACCTTGTGCGGAAGTGAGCCCCCGAGAGCCCCGTCCACTAACAAAATGAAACCGAACTCCACAGAACTACGTTGTTTGATGGTAGCCTAAAGAGAGAAGTCACCCTCAGATTCTTTGATTTTAATCTCCTGATTTTTAAGAGCGCTCTTGATTAAACTTTCTGCAGCTGGGTGTGGTGGTGCATGCCTGTAATCACAGCACTCAGGAGGCCGAGGCAGGATGATCACTGTGAGTTCAAGGTCAGCCTGGACTACATAGCCAGACCCTGTCTGGAAAACAAACAACAAACCAACAAACAAACTTTGTGCATTGTGAGGTTAACTGATTTCTAACTTGGGTACACTGAGCAGTGCATGTCCCAGTGGAGCAACTGGAAGGTCACTGAGGTAGGGTCGACTTATTCCCAAAACTCTGAGAAGCTATTTTGCACAGAGTTTTTTCCCTTTCCCAGTACTTCATCATTGGAGAATACAGTTTAACCTATGACATCCTATATGTCCAGTGGCACTGTATGAATGATTTCAAGTTATTTAAAGAAGAAATTAGGATGGAGAGAATTTCTCTGCTACCCCGAGGGACACGAGCGTTCCTCCAGCATGAGGTTGGGAGCTGACAGTTCTGCTTTTTGCCGGCTTTTACCAGCAGCCCCTCTGGGCTACCCGTCCGTGAGAACAGTGCATGCTGGTCCTGGAGAATCTGTGCAGGGAGCAGACCCGGGGCGGGGTCACACCGCAGGACAGACTCCTGTGTAATCACCTGAAGCAGCAGGACATGGGCAGGGAAGAAGGAGAGCAGGCGTCACACGGGCAGCCCCGCCCCAGCTGCGTGCTGGCGTCAGGCCGGCACAGCGGTGAGAGCCCTTCCCGTCCCGCCGGGCCCGGCCCAGCCCGGCCTCCAGCCCACGCTGACCTCCCCACACCGTGAGCGGAGCCGGGTGCTGGACCTCCGCCTGCAGACCCTGAGCCCGGGCTCTCGTGGTGTGCGTCTGCCCGTGTTTGCAGAACACACGTTCACGCCGCTCGCTCGCGTGCACACGGCGCTCCCTCCCCGCCCCCCCTGTCTTGTCCGAGTCCCTGTTCTCAGAACCTCTGACTTCCTGGTCCCTGTGCCTGCCTTTTATCCCGCTCCTCATTAACACGTTGGTTGCTCATATGAGGGACGCTGTGTGGTACTGGCGCTCGAGTCTGGTGTGTTTCTCCTAACATGATGGTGCTTCTAACCAGGAAGGTTTCGGGGTCCCACATGCCATTCCCCGCTGAGAAGGGCATGTGAGGGCCCACGCAGTGGCTGGGGCACCAAGAGGACTTTGACCGTAGGGCACTGCTGCACAGGCTCCTCCAGGCCCTGCCTGAGTCCCACCGTGGGCCCTGGGCCCTGGGTCCCTGGCAGCAAGCGGAAGGGGAGGCCGGGGGGAGCCACTCTGGGTGCCAGGTGAGCCAGGCTCGTCACAGTCCTGGGGAATTCCCCTTCCACACCCAGCCACTGCCTCCCTCCTCTCGGCTGTCTCCTTCGGGGACTCACCCTGCTCCCCTAAGCCTGCTTCGCACAGATGGCTGTTGATAGGGAGTGATCGGTGTTGAATGAGTAAAACACACTAATGCATGTTTCCCTCGGCCGGAGATAACCCCGCTCTACACGTGATGGATGTGACTTTTACGGGGGATGTCACGGGGCGGGGCGGGGCGGCCTGCCAGGGCTGGGGCAGGAGCTCTCTCTGTCTCTCTCTGTCTGTCTTTTCTCTCTCCATCTCTGTCTCTCTGTCCCTCTCTCTGTCTCTCTGTCTCTCTGATTCCTACAGTGAAGTCACTCACTGGTGTAAAGAACCCGACCAGCTACTTGGTTTCGAATTTCATCAACCTCCCCGCCAAAGTATCCCACACCTTTTTCTCCCCGGTTCATAATGACGCAAAGCAGCCCAGTTACTGGGAAAACCAAGGGCCATAGAGTCATTCCCTTACACGAGCTCAGCAGTGACCTCTTCGGGGGACCAGAGGACTGAGCTCCGTATGTGCACGGCCTCGGACACACTTGGAGTGAGAATAGAGATTTTCTGGTCGGGATTACGCACTTGGTAATTCAACCCAGGTTGTCTGGATTCCAGACTTTCTAATTTTGGCCTGGGCCACCAAAACATATGGAACAAAACCACCGCTCTCTGGGGTGGTTATTTCTAGGGACGGGCTCAGAGTAGAGGCAGCCCTAACGCGGGGTCCGGCATGGTGGCCAGGCTCCAGGAGATGCCCGGAGAAAGGAGAACGAAGCGGAAAGGCCAGGCAAGCTGCCCGCATGGACAGAGGTTTGTACAACGATCTCTCAGCTCGTCCACCCTGGCAGGAAGACTTTAGTTTAAAAAGAAAGGGGGGAAAAAAACAGCCCTCTCCCAGAACTGATAACCGAATAAAATACTGTTGCATTTTCTGTCTCATAAGCACGAGAAGTTCCATGACTCCCCTGATTAAGCATATTACCCTTCTTCAGAAAGGCAGCTTGATTTATGCAGAAAGCGATTTGGACATACTTTCTCCGGCCACGGAGATTTCATAATTCCTGGTGCATGTCTGGAAAATCTCCCTTCGTCCCGAGCCCAAACCAAATTAATGTCTCCCAGCGTGACCCCAGGAATTAATGAGGTTCTTGCTGTCAGTTTCACCCATCCAGGGTCAAGTAAATCACTCGCTGCCACTCGGGCCCCTCCGCTTCGCTGCCTCTCTGACTCCACGCTCAGTGATAACAGCGCCGCGCGGCCTTTGAAACGGGGCTCACTGCACCCCGCGCCACCCCGGGACGGCTGGGCCCTGCCTCCCCGTCTGCTGAGGAGCGGCCTCTAATGGAGGCCGTAATTGCTGATAGATGGGGTATCATGGAGCCGGTGCACCCGAGCTTTCCCCTCTTTCCTGCTGACGTGGCCCCTTGGTCCCCGCTGGCGCCCCCAGAACCACTGTGTGCCCACCTCCTTCATTCTCTTCCTGGGACTCTCGGCTGC
This sequence comes from Dasyprocta punctata, assembly GCA_004363535.1. NCBI lineage: Eukaryota > Metazoa > Chordata > Mammalia > Rodentia > Dasyproctidae > Dasyprocta > Dasyprocta punctata. Next base: position 23,501 of record RJWM01021538.1, read on the forward strand.
AGACTCGAGTTATTTTTTTCCATCTTCTTTTTGACCAAACTGAAGTGGGATGGTTTGAGGGGAGCCTTCTGCTCTTCCTGCCAGAAGCAGGGGCCTTGGATCCTTCTGTTTCTCTTCCAGGGCCACTCATGAGCTAGGACCTGAAGGACCAAGGGATTCGAAGGTGTCAAAAGCTTCGAAAGCAACAGATCTGCAGTCTCTGAACCGAAGTCTGAGTTCTGGTGTCCGTGGTTAAGCTTCGCCCTGTTCTTTGCCTGGGTCTCTTTAGCTGTTCATGAATGAAGACGAAGTTTCGAGCGCTGAGTCTCTCCTTCTCCGTCCTCCGCATTTTCTTTAGTTTTGTGTTTCCCACGGGATGTGTGTGGGCGCCACACGTGGAGGTGACCGCCCAGGGCTGGTGATGTCGCACCCGGATCCTGACCCGCTGCCCAAGGAGCCGGGGGTACTGCTCTCTCCTCACCGTTTCGCAGCAGGAAAACCCGCCCCAGTGCCGGGCCGCGACCCCTGGGTTCTTCTACCAGCCGGGCAGAGGGATGTGGACCCACTCTCAGGAGCCTGGAAAGGTCAGGGCGGTGTCATCCCAGTGTCCTGCCTCACAGTGCTCGTGTCCCCGGCTGTCACCGGGGGTCTGCGGGCGCCCCACTGACCGCCGGGTCCTGAGGCAGCTGCCGGCGGAGGTCTGAGTGCCGTGCTGAGGACGAGCAAGCTGTCACCCTCGTTCCATTTCATTCAGTCCTCAGCCATTCGGCGAGGCAGGCACTGTGGGATTGCCATCCCGCAGAGGAGGAAATAGGGGCGTCAGTAGAATGCTGGATTTCACGTTTCCTAGCTCTTGCTGTTCTCAGAACCCTGTTACCTGTGTTGTTCCATCTTTCACCCCCATCAGTGTTGCGAGGTGGGCCTTGCCTTGTTTGTGTCACTGGGGTTTAGCGGGGCAGAGAGACTCGCTGGAGTCTTGCGAGCCAAGAAGGACAGCGTTGCCACTTCCAGAGACGTCGTGACTGCCGTGGTGGCTCCCACAGCATCCCGAGATGTCCAGGGGTCTGGGAGACAAACCCCTCCCCGGGACCAGGACGAGAGCTTCTCCATCTTCTTAGATTTGTCTGCAAAACAACCAACGAATCATCAGGCCAGGGTGACGCGCACACAAGGACCAAGCAAAGAGGGAGAGGGTGGCTGGGAAAACCGTGAGTCGCATGAAGAATGTTAGGGAGTTCGGTGAAATTGGGTCTGGAGTGGGGAGGGCCCATCCAGCAGGCCAAACCTGTCTGGTCGTCTCATCCCCTTCTGATTTTGTTCAGCTTGGAAGTCCTGTGTGTGTGTGTGTGTGTGTGTGTGTGGTGTTTTCCGTTTGCTGGAAGCCGGTATGCAGCACCTGTGGCTTTCCCACTTGGGATGGAAGGCGCAGGCGATGTCAGCAGTGTCTGCGGGAGGCGGTGGTGTGAGAGACCCTTGGAGTGACGAAGCTCCGCCTGTTTGCTCTTGCTGGCTTTCAGCCTTTAACATGCAAAGCTCAAGGTAAGCTCGGCGTCCGTCTAAGTGGGGAATGGTGTGGCTGGGTCCTTGGGGAGAAGGTGGGTTTGTTCCTCCACCGGGAGTGGGGTTGTCTCGCCAGGGGCTGGGATCAGGGTGCCGGCTTTGCACTGGGGCCTGAGCGGCAGTGCCCGCAGCGCCCCTGCATGCGTCTCCACGGCAGCGTCCAGAGCCGGAACTGCTGGCTGGGACCCGGGCACGAAGCCACGGCAGTCACCGAGAGCAGAGCCACTCTGGATCAGCCAGGTGTCCTGTCCGACGGTGGAGGGGTTAGGGAAGGTGGCCACAGGCGAGGCTGGCTCTCAGAGACCCGCCCATGGCCCCCGTCCTCGGCGTGTGCTCAGGTCCCAGGATGGGGACAGACACCCACTATGGGCGGGTCCCTAGAGTGACCTCCCCCTGGGGCCCGCTGGGACACGTTCTCTGCCCCATGACGCCCCTGGTGCCTGCAGAGCGGCTCGTGTGGCAGAGGCGTCCACGCCGCGGGCCACGCTCAGCCACATGACCACCCCCTGGGGTGCGGCTCAGCATGGGGACCCTGGTCCTCGTGGCTGCTGTGTGTTCAGCCCCACACCAGGGGCGCGTGGGTGGACAGGCCAGAGGGAAGTGTCCCCGACTGTCCCTCCACCTCTGCAGGCCTGGTGGGGGGCTGCTGGGGTCTCAGGCCACACTGCAGTGACCCGAGAGGAGAGATTAGTTCCCTGAGTCCAGTTCCCAATGGTGAGGGGGACGCAGTGTTGCCAGTGTGGCCCTGCCAGCTCCCGGTGGCCTCCGGGGTGAGTTAGCTGAGGCCAACTCGGGGACAGACCCCCTCCCCACTCCGTCTTCACCCGGAGCCCCTTCCCGCTCTGTCCCCCAGAATGACATCATTTCCTCCCTGGCTTCCCATCCCCCACGACCCCCCGTGACTGGGCAAGTGAAAAGCTTCCGCCTTACCACGACAGCTGGTGCCACCAGGTCCCTTCCAGGAAAGTTTCGACACAGGTGGCAGCGGGTTGGGAAAAGTGATTGCTACACTTTATGGCCTCGAACATGCTTGCCGCCAAGCCACGTCCTCTCGCGCGTTTCCCCTTTCCCCCCATCGGCGCCACGCTTTCACTCCGTTGATTGACTTATTTGAGGAAGCATTGGCCTCATTAAGGCTCATGCAGGCCTGGCCTGGTGGCCTCCCGCAGGACGGGCTGGCGGCACCGACTGACCTTCCCCCGCAGGGCCAGGGAGGGGACGTCAGGGGACAGGTGGGAAACGGGCAGGTAGAAGTGTGGGAAGAGCCCCCACAGGGGATGGAGAGCAGTGAGGCCGAGGTGCTGGGTCCGTGAGCGGGGACCGCAATGATCGGCGGCATTGACTGAGGCTCCTGGCTGCCTGGACATCGCCATGTCGATCGTGTCGGTGTGTCCGGCCGTGATTCAGATGAACTCGACCTCACTCAGAGCTTGTGCCTCCCATTCAGGGGAAACTGGTGCTGTGCTGGCGCAGGCAAAGGAGCCCAAGTTCCAGGAGTCAGGCGAGTGAGTGGCCGGGCTGTGAGTCACCCCAGGGTGGCTTCTCTCTCACCTCGCACCCCAGAGCCCGGGGCACAGGCCAGGGGGAAGGGCTCCCCAGCAGCAGCATGGCTCCCTGACTTTCCTGCCCTGCTGAGGCCTGGGGTGGCTGAGCTGCCGGCTCAGGTCTGCTGGGGGCTCAGTCCCGCCAGTGTGATGTGCAGCTGGAGAGATGCGTTCTCCAAATCCTGTGCACAAAGGAATAAACTGGACAGAGGGAGGGAGGGGAGTCAGAGTGGAGCTCAGCGCCAGGGCCGCAATGATTCAGGAGAGAAAACTCAGTAAGTGAGGAAGAGGGGAAGGAGCAGGCCAAGGGGCCAGTCGGGCGTGGAGAGAAAGGGCGGCCAGGGCACAGCCACGCCCAGCCAGCCCCGCAGTGCCTGAGCGTTTCTTCCAGAAGACGCAGGTCCCTGGTTAGAATGCGATCTCCCCTGCCTGAGAGGTGGACAGCGGGCGATGGGGCGGGCGCATAACCAGAGTGGGAGCTGGGTCTTTTGCTACTTACGGGAAGCTCATGTTAGTTGTTTCTATTTGCACGTCCATCACCAAATGGTGTTTCAATGACCACTTCCGTTACTTAAAAATCCACCGCTCTCTTAGGCCACTTCCTGCATCTCCAAACCTCTCCTTGGGTCTGCGTGGCTCTTGCAGCCGTCTGACCCCCTGTGACAATCTAACTAACTCCTTTCTGTCAGCCCATCGCTTAAGGGTCAAACTCCTCCAGTTTCACCAGACAGCCTATGCTCTGTAGCAAGCAACCCCGAGGCATGAGAGCCTTCAGTAGTGATCTTCCATTTAGCTCTAGCTGGGTCAGCAGTGTAGGTCGGTGGATCCCAGCTGGGCTCCTTCTCCATCTGTGGTCCCTCTGCCAGGTCACGCGGGGACAGTTGGTTAGGGTGGCCTCAGCAGGCATGGCTCGTTGCCCTGTGAGGCTCTGTTCTGCAGCAGAGTGGTCTCTGTGTATTTACTGGGGACAGCATTGCAAGAAAGGAGGATGCCCAGGGCTTTCTGGGCCCAGGTTTGGACCTTGCACAATGTCTCTTCTGCTCGTTGTCCAGTCCAGCAACTCACCAGATGGTGCGGGCTCCCCAGGTTGGGTGAATAGACATTCCTCGGGTGTGTGTGTGGGGGCCACTTGGTCGCCATGCACAGGGCTGGCTGTGCAGCGTGAGTCAGCTCTCCGTTCCTCTGTGCATCTCGTTGTGTGGATATATCAGTTTAATTACTCAATCACCTGTCAGGACGTCTGAGTTGTTTCTAGGTTTGATGATCATAAATAAAACTAAAATTGTATTCTAGTTTAGGTTTTTATGTGCACGTGTGTTTCCCATTTACTTCAGCAGACACCTAGGCCTTTGACTGCCTGGTTGTGTGGTGAGGTTCTGCTTGATTATGTAAGAAGTGGCCAATTGGTTTCTACTCTTGCTGTACCCCCTGCATCCCCATTAGCAGAGAATGGCAGCTTCTGCTCTTCCTCATCTTCTCTAGCACTCGAGTTTCAGTTTTAGTTTAAAAAAAATTTTTGCCATTCTTATAGGTGCTGTGATGTTTAATTTTGTTATTCAACTCGATTGGCTTGAGAGATGACTAGGAGGTTAGCACAGTACACCTCCAGGTGTGTCTGAGCAGGTCATGGGAGTGTGACTTTGGCGAATACATGTGGTCCTTCCTCTCCGAGTCTTCTCCTACTCTCCGCTTCCTGGATGCCTAGAGATAAGCAGCCTTTCTGCCGTGCCGTTCCTGCCTTGGAGCCAGCTGACCATGGACTGAATCCTCTGAACCCATGGACCAAATAAACCTTCCTCCTCTAAATTGCAAGTGTTGGGTATTTTGTTTTCCATTATTTCTTTTTTAAAATTTTTAAATTTATTTTTTGGTACCAGAAATCGAACTCAGGACCTTTTGCTTACCAGGCTGAGCTATCCTCTTCCCAGTATTGGGTATTTTGTTCCAGGGATAGTAAACTGGCCAACACAGGTTTGTAGTAATGTCTCATTGGGTTCTTGTTAATTTTCAAGGGAATTAAAAAAAAATTTACATTATCAAGACACAATCTTCTGTCAGACATGTGAGTTGCAAATAGTTTTTCCTGATCTTTTCATTTTTCTAACAGTATCTTTACAGATCAAGAATTTCTGATTTTGTTAAAATCCAACACGTCAGTATTTCCCTTAGGAACTGTGCTTGTAGCATAGTGTGCTGGAATTTTAGTGTGTCACAAAATACCTTTCCAAGCTTCCGTGTGTATTCTGTTCATAGTATGCCGTGTCGTGATGGCCCGCACCGCTTCAATGTCTGTGCTCCCGCGTCCTTGTTCCTGTTCGTGTGCTAGTTCTCCGTAATGTCCTACACGATCACAGGCTGCTATTCCTCAGTGTTTTAGAAAGTTTCCCCTTAACTCAGTGATTCCTTTGGGGGTGGTAAATTTGAGGAGTTTGGAGCAGAAGAAGAGCAGGAGCGGGGGGCCCAGCTCTGGGGACGGGCAGGACTGGTCCTCGCTGGGTCCTATACTCTTTTCTGTTGTGTGCACACCTCCCACAACTGCAGTGGGCACAAATGAAGCCACACAGGCACTCAGATAAACTTCCCCTGCTTCTGTCTTTTTATTGATTTCTGCCCCAAACTCTCGGGTGACGCATGAGGGAGCAGAAGACTCGGTAGAGGAATGGGCAGAGACAGTCCCGGGCCTTGGTACAATGACAGAGAATTGTCAAGTACACGTCTGGCAGCAAGTGGCAAGCAGCTGCGTGTACTGAAGACCACGAGAAGTGCTCAGGGCCGAGGCTGTGCCCACAAGATACGGCCCAGGTGTAAGAGTGCGGGGCTGACCTGGAAGTGAAAGCACCACGCAGGGGTCACAGTGCACAGAAGCAGCAAAGGGGGCCCCCAGATCAATCAGGCCTTTGGAGTGTAAGTGATCTGCACCTCGGCCCAAGTGCCCCCCTGAATCTCTAGATGTGATTGACAGGGTGCTGACTCATCTCAGGGGGCTCTCAACAGGCTTGCTTGTCGCAGAATTCACTCTGGTCTTAATTATATTTATGAGATGCAGCACATATTTATGAGCCCGTAATGAGGTGGGAGCAGGAGGAAGGTGACCGAAGGTCGGGGTGGGAGACCCAACACGAGTGTGCCTTGTTAGCGCCCCAGAGATCTCCTAGGTTTTCATTCTATAGTCGACCTCTCCTAGGACGGTGGAAGGAGGAATAGCTAGAGGGTGCTGTTCAGAATTAGATGGAGGGAAGGGAGTGACACTCCCAGCTCCAGTGTTTCTAACTGAACTGGGAGGACGGACGATGCTGGGGCGCGTGGGATTTGGAGCAGGACCGCAGAAGGGGAGCCCGGCCCAAGCACCCACGACTCGAGGTCTCATGGTGGACAGTTCACTGGGGGCCCAGACTGGCAGCCACACCCTCCACCCTGATTTCACATTTGCACCTAAAACACGGAAGAAGAGAGACATTTCGTACAAGGCTGTCCTAGAATAAGAGTAAGAGAACTTTTTCCTGTCACTTAGAATTACAGAAATCACAGCGTGTTATTTTTGGAAGGGACTTGGAGATACATGACAATATTTTTTGATTCCTGATTTAGAACGTGGGACAGACACATGATTTCCCCGAGGGCTCTGTGCGTTTCCAGCGAACTAATCAGAGGCACGCCCACTTGGGCACCCACTTTTCCCTGTGCCTTTCTGCCCCCGCTGTGACCCCGGGTGGGCCCTCCACCTGAGATGCCATCTCTTCCATTTCTCCTGTCCTGCTGAACTTGACCTGCATGTCCTCTGGGCTCTGTAGCTCTCTACCTCTCTGCCCCGCCCACGTGGGTCACTGTCTCCTCTGCACTGACACGGCTCTTCAAAGCTGCCCATCTGACGCCGTGCTAAAGATGCACTTCGGTGTATGTCCCCCCTTTAACAAGAAGGACACTCATTCTCCCTCCAGGCCTGAGCAGAGAGTCTCACAGGAATGCCTTCTGCTTTGAACTCGACTTCTCTCTTTTATTTCAAAAGCAAGGAAATGATAAGTTACTTAAATTACCACTTCTCCAGAAATTCGCTTTTCCTGAGGAGCGACTGATCTATGTTCAGTGCACCTGGGAGTCAACGATCCATGTTAGAATTGCTTCTTAAAATTCTTTCAGCACAAAGAACCCCTAGGTCCTTTCTGAACACCACACAGTCCAGGCCCAGGACCTAAATTAGCAGGCCCGGGCACAAGTACTTTGAAGCCTCCAGGGAGGTGCTGACAGGTCTGGTCCAGGATCCTTGGCTGACTGACAGAAGTGAGTTTGTCCCCCTGTGTCGATCGCTGTGGGTTTTCCTGCGTGGGGACGCGGGGTCTGCGGGGCGCCCCACGCTGTGGGGGAAAGGCTGGCCGTGTCACAGCACACTGCTGCTGCTGCGTTTGGATCAGTGTTCCGACAACCAGGCGGACGCATCCCCGCCTTTGCTGTGTCCAGAAGCCCAAGATTTATAGCTCTCTTCCCCTCAGAGACTCCCGGAGAGCCCGGTTTCCCGGCCCTGACCCCTGGCGCGGGGCTGCGGTCCGCAGGCCCGGGCGGCCATTTGCCGACAGCCGGCCATTTTGGCAGCGCGGGGAAGGAGCAGAAGCCTCCATATGGAGACCTCATCCCCAGCTGCCTAATGGATTCGAAAGACATCCTGAATATTCATCATTTCTCCTTTATGAGCACCTTGGCAATTCCCTCCAAAGGCGAAGGCTGCAGTAAATTCAGAAGTGCCATTTAGTGAACACCAATTTATCCTCCATCGCAGTCTAGGGCTTTTCCTGCGCCGCAGCACAATGGCGGCGCCGGGTGCTGTGAATGTGGCCATTGTCCGCCCGCCGGGCCGCCCCCTGCTGCTGCCGGAGCCGCGCCTGCCTTCCCGGGAGCCGTGTGGGCCGGGCCACGGCAAACCTGTTTCTCCCTGCGACCTGACCTTTCCCTCTGCAGGGCTGGGGGCCCGGCGTGACCCCCGAGGTGTCCCAGGCACTGGCTGGGGGCCTGCTCGGTGGAGGAGACTGTCTCCTGGCTGTTGTCGTTTGTCTGAACGGTCCCAGCTCGCTGTCCCCGCGTGTGGGTGGACAAAGGAGCACGGGGAGGGTGGCCCGTGACCCTGCCGTCCTCCCGGGCTCTGCGCTGGGGTCACGCTTCGTCCCCCACCCCACTGTGGCCTCGCCCAGGAACTGCGTCCATCGCTCCTCGGTGCTTTCCCGTTTCTCCTCTCTTCCTGACTGGAGAAACCGGGTCCTAAAGTCTCTGCTCAGTTTGCTTTTGTACCTTCCCACGCGGGACAGAAGCACACGCACCTAAGATTATCTGTGTATAGTAGTGTGTTCTTTCAATTAGACGCCCAGCTCCATCTTCTAGCTCATTGTAAGGCTATTACCTGTTAGAAAAAGCCAAACAATGGTCAGCCCAGTGGGGCTGGGCCGGGCCAGGCTGGCTGGTGGCCCACAGAGTCCCCGGGTCCTGCTGTCCCGCACTCCTCTCTGAAGCCAGGAGGCGGTGCCGCTTCTCTGTTCTCCTTGTGCACCCCGCTGCGTTCTTGGTGAACTTAGAGTGCTTCCCAGTCTGGGCACCGCGGCTCGCAGGCCCATCTGACCCGCGAGCATGTTTTCCTTGGCCTTCGAAGTTTGGGGCTGCTTTAATTAATTGCCAATATTTATAAATTGTAAGTTTCACATTAAAGCTTCCAGACTTTGGGAGCCTCACAAAAGATGGAACAATGTGGAAACCCTGGGCTTCTATTTCAGTTCAGCAGTCGGTCAGGGAGGACAGAGGGGTGTGATGAGGAGCTGGGCCCCGTCACCTGCGTGTGCTCGGTGCCCGCCCTGCTAACCCCCGCACTGGCCGGCCTGGCCTCTGCAGGCCTTTGAGTTTGAGGTCTGCTCTCGTGGAAGATGGAGGGTCTGCCCGGGAAGACTGCATTTCCTGATTGGTTTCCCACCTCCCCCAGTCCTTGTGCTTCTTGGAAGGAAGGCATCCGGTGAATCCAAGGAAGATTTGTGCCTCTCACCAGTTTGGGCGGCTTTTTGGCTGTTCACCAGGGTGGGAAGAGGAGACAGGAGTTTCATACTGTTGACTCGGATTATGGTTGTTTTTTTATGTTCAGATGCAGTTCTTGGATCCGATCTTAGATCTTAGGATTCTGCAGTTCTATAACAGAAAATCAAATGGTTGTACAAGTCTGCCATAAACTCGAAGTACAAAACTGGGGGGATGTGATGGAAAAGCAGCAGGCATCGTAGTGCAGGGAATAAAGTAGGGCTTGTCTGGAGCTGGGTGCTGCGGATAGACTCCCTCTGCCCAAGCATAAGGCCCATCACAAGGTGAGAGTAGATATGCAAAGGAGCTCATTATCCCAGCATTTCCAGGGAAGGATACTAAACCGCTTTCTAAACACAGCGTGTTTCACAAAACTAGCCTGTCCCCTGTATTGATGAAGAAGGAAGAGACGGTGGTGAAAGAGACTTTGGTCGTGGCTGAACCGCGAGTGGTGAGAAAGTTGGACTCCTGCATACGTGCATCCAGCAACAAGCTGGTACAACACACCCAGAGTGGGAGGATGAAGGTGAATCTATCACAGTTACAGGTAACAACCCTCTTCACAGGTTTGCCTGACGCTCAGGTGGTCGCTCTATCGAGGGGGCAGTGTGTGTGTGTCCTCCGATGTGCGCCAGTAGAGAGGTTGTGGGTCCGAGGGCTCTGAAGTCTCTTTCTGAGTCTGAGATCCCAGCATCCCGTGAAGCAGGAACTTTGCATCTCCCACCACCTGAACTCCACGTGGCTGTTAGGGTTTAGACCTGGGCTGTCCCCCAAGGCCTTGCATGCTCAGAGTCACAGCTCTGGGGGTGATCAGATGGCAAGGGTGCTGCACTCGTCAGTGAACTGACCCACCGCTGCATCTCAAGCTGACTTGCTGTTAGGCTCTGGAGCCTGATGGGATGATGAGGGCTCCTGGGGTGTGCCTGGGAGGCTGTGTCTGCCTCTCCGGCTCCTCCCTTCTCTCTTCCTGGTCACCGTGCTGTGAGCAGCTCTCCTCTACCTTCTCCTTCCACCATGTCCTTCTTGCCTTGGAGCCAGCTAACTAGGGACTGAATCCTCTGAAATCGTGAGCCAAAGTGAACCTCTCTTCTTTTAAATTGTGAGTGCTGGACATTTTGTCCCAGGGACAAGAAAGTGACTGAGACACAGCCTTTTGGTAGCTGGGTGGGCTGGAAGAGTGTCCTCCTTCACACCTATCTTGGTGTCATGATGAGAACTCAGGTGTTCTTCCAAGATTTTCTGTCTAATTTTTCTTTCATGTCATACTAAATCATTATATCTCTTGAAAATCCAGGTCTTAAATACAGGCCCATTTTTTGTTTCTTGGATTTGAGGGTACTGTGACGATCAGCTCTACGTTCTCCCTAGAGCACTGAGACTTTGGACTCTACAGATCGCCACTTTTGGACGTGGGTCTTGGCTTCTGCTTTTCCTCCTCATTCAGCCTCCTGATTTGGTCCCTCTTGGCTTTTGATTTTAAGTGCCCTACTTGTAATCCACTCAGACTGCGCGAGAACTGAGAAATCGGAAGTATTTTATGCTCCGGGCTGTAGGCCTTATGAGGTGCTGACAGTGTTCTACAGGGATATCTGTTCTGTTTTTCCTATTGAGACTGTGGAGTATCTGGAGTGGGGAGCTTTCCAGTGGTGAGTGCAGCTGCCTTTGAGATAAAGCCGAGAGTGCGTGACGACGTGGATCTGCCCTGCCTGAGGAGTGGGGACCAGGGGCTGGGCCACGGGCAGGAAGGGAGCTTTCTGCACCGACCTTGTCGTGAGGGCGTGGACGGCAGTGAGAGGCGGTCACTCTGGGGTGTCTCAAGTGGGAGAAGGTGGCAGGCGTTCCGGCCCGAGGACGGTCACCGGGCCACGGCCAGGGAAGGAGGCTCTGTAGGGTGCTCTCAGGGTGCTGCTTCTGCTGCAAAAGCTTTCTGTTTAAAAATCAGACTGAAATCTGCTGGGACTTTTCATTTGAAAAGACAACAGCAAAAAGTCTCATTCCCCCCGCCCCCCTAAATCAGTCCTTCTTTTCAAACCTCATTTTATTTTCTCTTCTTTTGAAGAGCAACTTGAAGTTGTCCAACAGAAAATTTCTGTCAGTACATCTCACACACGTGCTTGGCTCCTTGATTTTTCTCATGTGATGGTTCTGTTTCTGCCACTGGAGTCGGGCTGAACCCCTCCGCGGCAGTCACAGGGAGCACTTGTGCCACCCTCGATTAACGCAGTGTCCTCGTGAACCCTGGTGACAGTTAATAAGTGCACAGCATTTTGGCTAAAAACCAGCATGCCTTCATGATCATTAATTGTTATTGGTTTTGACAACAACTAGAGCTATTCCAAACTTTCTTTTGAAAAGCTTTAAATTCTTTGGAGGATGATATGATATTCAATCCATCTTCATATATATTTGTCATGGCATTAATTCATTAATGAATGGGTCTGTTTTACGTTAGGAACTGGGGTGGGCTGTGGTGATGCTACGGG
>RJWM01021539.1:0-35216 GCA_004363535.1 Dasyprocta punctata
CTATGGCTTAAATTTCAAGGAAGTAAAATTATTGACCATGTTCCCAATGGCAATCAAAAGCCCTGTAAATGTAATTACTGTTCCATGAAGGACTATTTTTGGTTATTGCACCAAACTTTCTAAGATGGGAAATGAATAATGAGCTGATTATGGAATATTTGACAAGTATTATTTTCAAAATAATTTTTCATTCATTTTCATCAAAATGAATCAGAGTCATATATTTATTACGAGTGATAGTTGATAAATGTTATACATATTGTTGGTATTTTAATTCATATCTCCTAAAATAATTCCAGATTATTAAAACCATATGACACTAGTGATAACATTATTATTGATCCATTTTTGACATCAGTGATAACATTATTATTGATCCATTTTGATAAACACTCACATAATCCAGTGATTCATGTTGAATGCTACAATTTGTGTTTTTTCTTTGGCTTAAAACATTCAATCCAGTAAAGCAAGACAAATGAGTGCAACATCACCTGCTGCAAATAATGACATTTCACACCGAAGAATTTCCCCACTACAATCATTTTTTCAAAACCTAGTGTTTTTCAACATATCATTTGAATTAATTCATCTGTAAACTTATTTTTTAATTTTTATTTTTAATTAATTAATTTACTTATTTTGGCTTTTTGAGACAAGGTCTCAATGTGCAGTTTAGGCTGGCATTGAGCTCACTTTGTAGCCTAGGTTGGCCTCAGACTCGCGATGATCCTTCAGCCTCAGCCTCCTGAGTTCTCGGGTTACAGCTGTGTGCCACCACGCCCAGCTCATCTGTAAACTCCAGAGAAGTGCACATAGGCTGCCTTTTGGCTGTGATTCCCAGTCTCTTTACACACTCTTAACTTTGGTTCAGCTCTACTTACTGGCATTAAAATAACTAGGATCATAGTGAATTGCCCATGGGAGAACTCTGTGTATCTCTCAGTAGAAGCAAACAGTGCAATGTGATGCCACATCGTATTTCAAATCCTTATTCTTGTTATCAGTTCACTCTGTTTTCATTTATTCCATGTCAAGGAGAAAAGCATTTTAAACAGATTCTAAACAGGATGTGGTGGTGCACACCTGTAATCCCAGAACTCAGGAGGCTGAGGCAGAAGGACTGCTGTAAATTCAACACCAACCTGGGTTACAAAGTGAGCTTAAGGCCAGCCTGAACTGCATAGCAAGACCCTGTCTCAAAAAGACAAGAAACAAACAAACAAATAAATAAATAAGTAAGTTCTATTATTTGTGCTTTGCGTGGGACTGATCTTTCCAATTTATGGCACCTACATTACTACAAATATTGTAGTGTTGGTTATTTATACTTGCAAAATGAGCTTAAGGCCAGCCTGAACTGCATAGCAAGACCCTGTCTCAAAAAGACAAGAAACAGATAAATAAATAAATAAATAAGTAAGTTCTATTATTTTTGCTTTGCATGGGACTTATCTTTCCAATTTATGGTATCTAAAGTATTACAAATAGTGTGATGTTGGTTATTTATATTTACATTTATTTGACATAAAACCATGGTTAACAAAGATGTCACTGATGTGGGATGCCCCTATTATCACCTGCGTGTGTATGTTTGTGTAGAGATTTCCATGTACATGTGAATGCAAGTATAGCTCAGTGTGCACACAAATTTAGATTTATGTCTACACTTGGTGTGAAAGACAAGAGGTGTGCTTGAAATGTGGACAGGACTGTATTCTGTGATCATAAAAATTTTGTTCTCCACATATTTATTTTTACCATTCATTCAACCATACATTCATTAAACTTTCTTTTCCTGTTTGGTTTGCCAAGTTTTAATTTCCATCTTCTCATATGGGGAAAGTGTAATTGTGGTGTAGAGTTTGTGCAAACTGAGTAAACATTTTACTGTTGGTTTCCATGATCGAAGATGGAACCATCTTGTCCATCTTGTTTTCTGAAGCATATTTGGACTATAGGATCGTGGAACTTGTGCAGTGCTACACAGAGGATCTGGATGGTCTTTGAGGTGAAATTTTGAGCAATGGTGTGAATAGGTAATAAATCTAACACCAGAATATTCTGCAGATAACAACAAAAAATTGCTAAGAAAATGATCAAAGCAATGGTCACAATTAATCTACATGATTTTAACAACTGAGTCTACAAGTTATTCTTGATTTAACTACCTAACTTGAAATTATTTTGTAGGATAAATTTGAAGAAAAGGCAGAGTCAGCTCCTTTTCTACTCCCCATTTCCATTAAATCAATCTTTTATGTGATACTAAATTCTAAAATTTTTGCCAAATATTATTATTATTGCCATTATTACTATAATATTTCTTGTTTTTGATTGTGAATTTTCTCCTCAAAATTACTCCATATTTCAAATTTAAGATTTTATTTGCCTAAAAGAGGTCAGTATTTTATTAAAAACATAAGTCATCATGATCAAATGTGACTTATGCCAATACACTACGTGATTGTTTATGCAGAAAATCCTAATCCAAAAGGATCACAGAATAACTTCTAGAATTAGTAAGTACACTTGGTAAGGTTGTAAGGTAAAATTAAGCATAAACAATTATTTATTTATATATTTGAAACACTATATTTCAGTAAGATAAAAAGTAGGTGATAGCAAGTATAGATAAAATACACTATTATTGGAAGCCACTAGCTAAAATTTTGAACAGAGAAAATGAAAACTATTATTAATAAATGATGAGATATACAATAGTGCGATGCAAATGGTTGCAAATGCTTAGATGAGGTATCTATAATCTTTAAATTGATACAAAGCTTCTACAAGAACATACTCTAAAGTCAAGCAGGGAATTTTTTTTAAGACATTGACAAATTGACTTCACACAGACTGGCAAAGGAGACAGAATAGTTTAAACAAAATTACAGAAAAAGAACAACTGGAGGGACTCACAATATCTGTCTACAAAATTACTCAAGAGATAAACTAGACAAGACACTGTGGCACTAGTAAAATCGTTGAAATATAAATCAAAGGGACAGAGTAAGGATGGCTAAGGGTAGACTCCCAGACACACATTTCCCTAAATTTTGACAAAATTGCCATTTAAGTAAATGGGGAATGGTTTGCCCTTTCAACAGACTGTAGAAATATTGGACATTATTATGAAGGAAGTTAATTTCTGTCTATGCATTACATTAAACCTAAAGTTATGACCAAACGGATTGTCGATATGAAAATTTAAAAAATTATAACTCATATAGAAGATGTGGGACCCAGTGTCTGCGACCCAGAAGTAAGGGGAAATTTTTTTATAACAATTCCAAAGCCATGATCCATTAGACATAAAGATAAATTTGGCTCAAGCAAAGATTTTTTAAAAATTGTTTTTGAAATACACTGTTTGCAGGATGAAAATATAAGCAAACCATAAATTTGAAAAGAATAAATCTGACTTATATTTCTGAGAAAGAGTTTGTGACCAGACTGTACAGACATTTCAAAAATGAAATGTAAAATTTCAAAGAAAAAGTGAATCTGAAAAGGTTACATACTGCATGACCCCAACATATGTGATCTTGTGGAAAAGTGAGGAAGGAAAGAGTAAGCAAAGCATCAAAGTGATTGAAATTCTTCAGGGTTTTGGAAAGAAAGAGGGATGAATAAAGCAAATACAGTGGATTGTTAGGGCAGGGAGTGTACCCTATGCCACACTGCAATAAAGGTGGAACACAACAATTATACATTTGTTAACACCCATGGAAACTACAGCAATGGTTCTTTATGTACATTACGGACTTCAGTTTAAATAGTTCTCCAAAGAACATAGTTTTATTGTAAATAATCAGACAAAATATTTTTGATACTGTGGTTTAGTTTAATGCACATTAAACTAAAGAAGATACAACTATGGATGTATTATAATGGTAAAATTTTTCAAAACGAATTAAAATCTGACTATTTGATTTACTTACTGCAAAGACTCATGTGGCATGGTACAGCTACTTTGGAAAACAGTGATGTTTTCTTATAACTCAGTCTTTGTTTCTATGAAAAAAAACCAATCCAATTGCTAGGTATTTACCCCCGTCAAATGAAAAGTGCACTTGTTTTAAAAGAACATATGCTAATATTCATAGCGGTTTTATTATTATTCACCCTAACTGGAAACTACTCAAGCATCCTCCACCTAATGAGCAAGACACTGTGGCCTTAATGAACAACAGTGCATCACACGATGACGAACTGGAATGCATTATTGATTCTTGGAACAAAATAGTTGAATTTTAATTCTACTCATAAAATATTAACATCTTGTGAACTGAACAGAGCTGTATGTCGAAGGCCACGTAAAAGAAAACAATCGAGAGAGCAAGGAGATGAGTGTTCTGCAGGGGTCATGTGTGTTGGGAGAGGATCCCACAGATGAGAAGCAGTCTTGTCATTCATTGGCTTGGTGGGTTCCGCCTCATGTCTGTGCAACCAGGCAACTGACCATCAATGTGTGCTAACACATCACAACTTGCATCGCAAAGTAAAGGAACTAAGCCATCTAAGATTTTATAACGCAGTACTATGATAAAAATGAAAGGAATTGTTGTCTATATACATATGTAGCATCTCTATTTAATTAGCTTTTCAGTAGGCTATGACTTAGAGACTTTGAAACTACTTTATACCAGGGATGAACAAATAAATAAACACATTATAGATTATAAGAAATGGCTTCTTTTATGGCAAAAATAAACTACAAATAAAAATGCAAACATTTTAAATCAGAAGAATCAGTTTATGTAAAGATACAGATTTGAGTACATATACATATGTCTGCATAAACTAATATCTGTGTATTTATTTGCCAACTCTGCCCTCTGAGTGAGTTTAAAATCAATGCTAAGAGCAATGAGTGCTCCGAACACTCAGGTCTTAGTTTCTAAACACCACTCATCATTAAAAATTGTTATAACCAGACAAAGTGACTGGTTTAGTGATTGGGGAAGAAAGAATATAAGAAGACCCAGAAGATCATGGTATGCAAATGTAGAAAATGCGCCAAAAATGATAGTCATTTTTGGAAAAAAATTAAAACTGGAAAACAATCTGAAATTATTCCCAAAGATTATAACTGAAAATTTTCAACAAAAATAGATGATATAAATACATGCTTACAAAAATTAAATGGTAAGATCAGTTTTTTTCTTGTTGAATTTTAATTAATAAATACAGAGAGAATAAGGGACATAGAAAAGCACTATTAGAACACCATGGAAATAAGTGTGCCAAATAAGGTTTCAAAATGTATGCTGAAGTAGACAAGAGAAGAAATAGGACATTTCATTCTTTTATAAAATCCTCTGTATAATATCTATTCATTACAAAAAAAGGAGAAGTAGTAATTTCCAAGTGGAGCAACAGGGAAACAATTATAAGTTAATGAAAGCTAATGTCATTAGAAACAGGACATTCAAATGCTGTGCATAATCTGACATTATGCCTTGGAAACTGGTATTCTTGCCCAAAGTGTGTAACTTGAATATAATTATGGGAAAACAGAGGCAAACAAAATGGTAGGTTAATCTACAAAATAATTAATAAACAGTTCTCAAAAGTCACTTGTTAAGAAAGGGTCTCATTATAGCAGCCATTGTTCGTTTCCTGTTATCTTGTTTTGATGTCCTGCAATGCTTTCATTCCTTTTGTTTCGATTGGTTTTATACTATTTTGTTCTGTTTGATTTTATTGTGTGTAAAGTTGTGGACAACTATTTCGAAGAAAACATGAGACATTATGGTAGCCACCATTGATTTCCTGTTGTCTTGTTTTGAAATCCTATGTTGAATGCATTGTTCTGCTCTGATTTATTTTGTTCTGTTTTGTTTTATTTTATTTTTTTAAATAAGAAAGAGTATTTGTACAAAAAAAGAAAAGTCAATGGAAAACTAAGAAACCAGCTCTCATGGGAAATCTAAAATAAACAAATATGTGATACTAAGAAAATCTGACAACTAAATGGAATACAGAATCCTTCATTGAATCTTGGAGAAAAAAAGACATTTGTGGAAAATTTGGTGAAATCAAACAATTTTTAGGCTAGTTAGTTGTACTATAACAATGTCAGTGGCTTGGTTTGATATCATACTTCGGATGCAGAAGATATTAACTTTAATGTAAACTGAATAAAGCATGAAAGAGAACTACCAAGCACTTTAAAACTTTTCTGTAAGTCTAAATTTTTTGTCATTTTAACTATAGTTTTATTACCATCTAGATGCATAGCTATGAATAAGTCACACATACTTTTTTAGCATGTTTATTCATTTATAAAACAAGACTATCATCTAAGATGGCTGAACTGACTTCCAGTTTTAATATTCTGTGAACAAGATGTGACGATAGTGATAAATGATGTACTCTATTAAATAGGATAAAATAATGAATGGCTGCATTGAAAAACTGATTGATTGACAGACTGACCGGTCAGTGGGGATGTAGTGTCAGTCTTTAATTCAGCATATTCACTCCTTTTCACAGATGAGCTATTTTAGTCTACAGAGAAAATAAAGGACATCAAAAACATCACATATATCCTAAAATTTTATAAACCTTCCTATTATTTTTTAACAATGTTTGCAATTTGTTTCTAAAATGACAACATACATTAATAAGACATCAGAGATTTTCATGTCATTTTAACTAACCAAGGATGAACTTTTAACTTTTTTATACTTGGCAGTACTTTAACAAAATAAATATTCAAATTGAATTTATATTTTACACACAGTGTTGGAAGTTTACATGGGCAACCCTGTTATAGAAATACACGCATTTAAAGGAAGAAAACATATTAAAATTCCTCTTGTAAATCTATTAGTACTAATGAACCATTTGTGATGCTATGTTTTGTTTTTGGAGTACTGGGGTCAAACCCTGGGCTTCACACAGCATTCGATCACTGAATTCCAGTCTTGACTATTTTTTTTTCAAACTGTAAAGACCACTTTATTCACCAGCCTCTGTGATTTGTCGCCATAACATATCTTATCCTCAGTCCCTTTACCACTTCTTCCATCATTTTTCTCTCCTCTTTCCAACCACTCACTAATACATCTTATTTTCCCCACTTTGACCATGTTTAATTAAGATATCTATAATCTATGACTGAGGAGTTCATGGATGAAAATTTATGTGGCCAAAATGTATTTTTTCAGTCTTTAAAATTACCACAGCTACCTGACACGGCTGTGTGCACCTAGTCTTAGCACTAAGAGAAGCTGAGGCAGGAAGATCACAAATTTCAGTCCTTCCTAGGCAACCCAGGAAGACTTTCTCTCAAGATAAAACAAAAAGTACTTTAGAATGGCAGTGGGGATGTGGGACTCAGCTCAGTAGTAGTGTCTCAGAGTGCAACCCGTAGTACACTCACACACACACACACAATCACACACACAGACACAACTGGTGGCACATATTTAATCTTTGGATTTTTGCTAATGGAGATTGAGACACTACAGGAGGTTCATCTTCAGAAAATCATGGTAAAACAGGCAAAATATGAAAAATTACCCCATCTAAACAATGCTGGGAAGCAGAGTTCTAGGGCTCCTGTCAAGAGCATAGAAGATTACGGGTTGGGGGAGGTAGACTCAAGGTCCAAGGATTCAACTCTCACAACACTTTCTCTTGAACTAAACTCAGTTTTTACAGATGAAAGACTGCAGAAGTGGCAGCAGTGGAAATAATGGTTGACAAAAACAATACATCCTTGGGGGATTCCGTAAACTCACGTCACGAAGGAGGGCCATCGAGGAAGGTGGGTAAATGCTAAAAGAGAAGAGCCAAAAAGGTAAGTTCAAATAATATTTACCCAAATCTCTTGCTGACCATTGAAACACACAGAGAAATACAGATTCCAGGCAGTGTATCTAGAAACAAAAGATCTGACTTTAGATGACTCACACTTACAAAACAGAGTTCACATTTCACGACCAGCAAAATAATTACCTGACTAAACAGGAGAAAAAGCATCCATGGGTTACAATGGCAGAATTAAAAATCTCTGTAAATGAGCATGCTTATGGCCCAGTATCTAAATCATTTCAGTATAATAGCAATTACAAAGGAATACTAAATAAAAGAATAAAAATTTAATCCAAAGTGACATAAACCATTTGATGAATCTCAAATGGTTTTAAAGAAGCAATTTTAACTACCCTCAGTGTAATTAAACAGGCATGGAGATGTAGCTCGGAGGTAGAGTGCTTGTTTAACAAGAATGAGCCCCTGGCCTGGGTTCTGCTCCTAGGATTATAAAAATAAATAAACACATAAATAGATAGATAGATAGATAGATAGATAGATAGATAGATAAATGTATGTGTGTATATTCTTAACGAGCTACAAATGTGCATAAATAGGTGAAAAGAAATGAATTTTTTTAAAAATATGTATGCTCTAGAATTAAAAAAGGCAATATATACAAACTTAAGGGAACCTTTTCACACAGTCAGTGAGAAGGTGCATCAGTATGACCATTATGGGAAGTACTCAAGAAACTGAAAATGAAGTTACCATAAGTTCCATTATTCCCACTGTCGGCTTGCTGTCTCTTAGACTGCAATGTCCCACAAAGTTGTGGGTTGAGAGCTTGAGCCTCAGTTTCTGGTGTGGTTGGGGAGGCAGAACCTTCAGGATGTGGGATGGGGTGGAGGTTAGGTCACGGCTGCCTTTGGAAGTAGGTATTGACCCTCCTCTTCCCTTCTCTCTTTCAGTTTCTCAGCCACTGTGAGGCAAAGTCACCTCCAGCGTGTGCTCACACCAGACCGTACTCCACCACGGACCCCAGTAACCGTGGACTGAAACCACTAAGCTGTGAGCCAAATCATTCTTTTTATCTCAGTTATCTGGTCATGAAGACATAAAATTTACTAACATATGAGTATTTTTCCAAAGGAAATGAAATCAGTATTTAAAGAGACACAGGCATTCCAATGTGTATTACATCACTAAGCACAATGACTGTGATACTTATTTTAAATAACCTCAGGGGTCAACAGTTGATGCATAAAGAAATTCTGATATCAGGAAATACTATTCAGACATTAAAAAAGAAAAAATAATTAAATCTTGAAATGTTTTACCACTCCTGCAATGGCAGTCCCAAAAGAAAAAAGAGTAAAAATGTGTCAGAAAATTTATTTTTAAATATGTTGGTCAAAAAGGGTAAAATCCTCCATTTGAGGCAACATGGTTAGAACTAGAGATCATTATGTTATCCAAAGTAATCCAAGCACAGAAAGATAAGTTGTGAATGATCTCATTCACATTCATGTGTTGAATCTGAAAAGTAGATCTTAAGGAAGCTGGGAGCAGAATGGGGGAATACCAGAATTTGGGAATAATAGGAAGATGGTAGGAGTTAGGAAAGGTCAACTGATGAGTGTTTAAATTGTACATAGACAAGAGCAAGAATTTTTGGTGTGCTAAAGCATGACTGTAGGTAAGTATAATGCACAAAGTAACTGATTTGAATAAACATACACACAGGTCATCTGCATATTTATGACAAAACAAGTACTTACTTCTCCTTACAAGTTTAAATTCAATTAATTGCAATTTTGTGCATGTTTATATTTTGCCTGTGACTTTGGGCAGCAAAGTACTTTCCAGTGTATTATTTGTGTCTAGGAGTTCTACAAGGTATTAATCATTGTTCTTCAATTATGATGTTTAGCTATAGCTGACAAAAATTTCTAAACACTGAATAAATTATTGAACAAATAATATAAAGCATTAAAATTCTGCAAGGTAATAAGAGCCATTACAGTATTTAGACGTGTTCTTGTATATATAAAAAAGAAAAAACCTATTAATTATCCTAATAGAAGATTACTTTAATTAAAATCTTCACCTGGGACTTGTCCTCATTTTATTATAAAATAAAGGTTCTTACCTTACTAAACTTTGTCTAACTTGTAGGTTTTCTAGGGCAGTTAACACATTTCAAGAATAGCAAATCAATGTTTCTAGACTTTCACAAAAACAGGAAGTATGAGAATTTTCTAACATTTCAAACTTGGGTCAAGTAAATTTCACCAACTACAGTATTTGTAAAACTCCTGCTATGCTTGGCATTGTGCTGGTGATTCTGTATTCTTTTAAAATATTTCTTCAGATAAAATTTAACTCTATAGCCTAGAAAATTTTCATCTTATCTACTAGCTTATAACTAGATTCCTTGTCACCTTTATGACATTTAATTTTTAATAATTCCAAGAGACTAGCTATCAGTTAAGCAGCAACCTTCTAAAAGCCAGTTTAATGTACTGAAAATATGTGAGTCTATAATAGATAACTTTTGGAAACTATGCCAATTTCTTCAGGTATTGAAAATTGAAAAACCCATTTTCTCCTTACCCTAATTCTTTGTCAAAGAACTTTCACTTGCAAAGGTATTCATAGAACTCTATGTTCTTTTTGAACTTGTAAAAAATTAAGCAGATGATTGATAATGTCAGTTTTGAGCCTCAGCTATTATTAATTATTTCCAGGATAGTTCTGACATGGGTTTGAGAAAACTAGATGAAGTGATTTCAATGCATCCAGTGAATTTTGTGTATGGTTAGCTCATAATTAACTAAAAGAAAACTGCAACTTCTCAGCAAAATTAGTTTACACTAAAGTAAAATTGTCTGTGGTTATAGAATACCAAACTGTACTTCTAGTAGCAAGTACTATAGTACTATAGTCATCAACTAAGTAGCATGGTAAAATCTACAAAATGCACCAGGTGACATGTGTCAGATATTATGAACGTGAATAAATACTACTAAGGTTTCAAGAAATAACAAATTTGTGTGAAAACTAAGCCTAAGTACGTGTGCACGTACTTGCACTCCCAAGTACAGATCAGTACAGTATTTTAAATACTTCCATCTCACTAAAAAGGCAAGGATTGTTCTCAGCAACACAGAAAACATAGTATTAAGAGATTTAACTACCTGGAGAAAATATAGTTCTTTTAAATAATCTTGACAGTACAATTGTATTGCACGTTTTATAGGTTCTTTGACCTATTTGTCTCTTTTTCAATTGGTATATGATAATTAACTTTATAAGGTCATATAAGACAAACAAAAGAATCTTACATTTGAAAAATAAGGGGGGCAGTGAAGGGAGGGAAGGAAAATAAGGATACTGAAATGTGTTATGTGCATGTACCAGTCCTCTGCACTGAGTGGAATCATTATGCATGGCAAACAAGTACTAACAAAAGTCTAAAAAAGAAAAAAATACATTCTAATAATATATTTTACAAAACTCCCTATTTTAAAACATTTCAACATGCAGTCAGCATAAAATCACGAGATGTTCCCTCTGTGTACAATCATTGTATTACTGACACAGAAGCAGATTTACGTGTTCTATTACAAAAGTGGCAATGGGAACAGCTCCACAAAACTCAGCTCTCCAAAGGAACAGGTGGACGTGAACAATAAACTTCAGTGATTTAACAGTTGCGGTATGTTTTAAGGAAATACAGCAAGTTATGGAACATCCACTCTGAAAATCTACTGAAACTCATTAAGAACAGTGATAGTCATTTGTGCAAAAGACTTAGTCCTATCTCAGATCTGTGGAGCAGAAGATTATTGTAGTTGCCACTGTCATGAAAAATAAAACTGATATTAGCAGTATTTATTCCAACGGTCAATAACTGTGAGACAAAATGCTTTTGAAATCCTTTTCAAAGAAACAAAAACTGGGTTCTTTATAATGAAGGCAATATTGGAAAATAAATTTGTTGAATTTATTTATCAAAATAGCTATGGTAGGCCCGGGAGTTTGGCTCAGTGCCTTAAGCCCCTGCCCTGGCAGGCGCGAGGTTGTGAGTTCAATCCCCGGTGCCGCAAAAAAAAAAAAAAAAAAATAGCTATGGTTTGTTATCAGGATAACTGCTAGGATCAACTTTTTAAATAGGTGCACCATCAACTCTGCCATGACTTGTGCCTAGCTGTCCCCCTAAATCCTCACATAGTCATAGATGGTGCTTTTCAGAGGTGGCTGGATCTGGGGTGTATGAGGCTGGGGTTGAGTGTGATTTTAGGATTAAATGTACGATTCTGGGATTATAGGTGTGTGATTCCTGAATTAGTCCTTTGATTGGTTTGGCGCAGATTCACTTGCTGCTTTGCTGCCTTCTGCCTGCCCTGCTTTGCCATACGCTGTTTCTCCTCTGCGATGCCCCTGTGCCACGCTTCCCTGCCTTGGAGGCAACTGAATATGGACTGAAATCTCTGCACACTGTGAGCTGAAACAAACCTTTCCTCCTGTAAGTTTGAGTGTTGGGTGTTTTGCCTCAACAATGAGAAAAGTAACTAAGACAAATTATGCTTACATAAATCCAGTATTATAATCTTTTGTGATTAATGTAATTCTGATGCCTTTAGAATTAACTTTCCAAACTTTGTATGCATTTTAATATTGTTAGAGAGCTTATTTTGTTATTCTGTTAGAAAGTTATTTTGTTAGCATGATTAATGACAATGTAAATATCTTGAACACAAGAAAAAGACTCCTAGAAAACATTTCAAAATTGGGGAAAATGTTCATAAACCAACTAAACAGAGAATTGAAATGATTTTCTACATTAATGTGATTTTTCCTGGATAATTAAACATAAGGAGACTGGAGCTAGCTGACAAAGAAGCCAGTATCAGAATTTTACTTGTGTATTTTTATCTAAACAATTTGTGCCATAATCTTTTTGTTTTTGCAGTAATCTTAAAAGTTCATGGCTTCATTTGACAGGGTTAGACTATTAAAACAATAGTTTTATTTTCATTAAAGTATTAAATATAGATTAGCACAACTCAAATTTTAGATTTGTTATTGTTATTATATTATTATCCTTCTACTTTGAAGTATAGCAGCTGGACAAAACTTAAGCTCTGCCCTCAGATATTCATACATGGGAGAGTTTTACCCATTATTATATTACATCTCACTCAGAAAACCCACAACTTTTAGAAGTTGACTTTAAGAAATAGAAAACTAACTCATCTCTATCACACATGTCTTGGTTACTTTTCTCTCGTTGTTGGGACAAAATACCTGACACCCAAAATGAAGGAAGGAAAGGTTTATTTAGTTCACTGCTTATGATGGTTTCAGTGTATAATTAGCTGGCTCCAAGGCAGGGTGGGATGGCACAGGGCCAGCAGTTCATGGCTGCAGGAGACAGCAAAAGCACAAAAAGAGGATAGTAAGCCTCTTCTCCTCCCTTATATAGTATGCAGGCCACTTCCCCACACCCCAGGGCAGATGCAGCACTCACAAAATTTCCTTGCCCTCCTCTCGCACAGGATGAGGATATTTACAAAATAAGGATCCTGGTTTTCTACTAAGTCTCTTAGTTAAACTTCTAATCTTCTCAAGTTGACTACAGTGTGTCAACCATAACCCAGGCAGATAATATTTTCTAATTTGCTGTGGAATGTCAATATGGTGAAAATAAGGAATTTGACTTAGAGAATCAATTCAATCTTAGGTAAATAAGGTCAATGTATAGGTGGACTGGGAATAGAATAAAACCCCGTAGTGTCACCATTTGATGACTGAAGGGACCTGAGGATGACCTTACAGCCTAAGAACCTTCACTATCATCTCGTATAATAGGACACAGAGATCCTGTCCCTCCAAGAATGCCGGCTGGCATCTGAGTTCAATTAGCATAACATATCTAAAAATGACTAAGTAAGAGTAATATTTTTGAAATCTAATACCTAGTTAAAAATACTTTGTAGAAAATGTTTTGTGAGATGCAAAAATATCACAGACTATTAATGTGAAGACAATATGCGAATGGCAGAAAAACAGCTCTGCTATTCACATGTAGTGATTGTGCCTGACGGTCACAATGTGTAGCATTTCAGCAACTGTTCTCCACCTGTCGTCTATTTTGATCTTTTGTAAGAACTGTTTTTAGACAGAGTTTAATATGAACCTAAACGCTGAGATTGCATACAACTAATGGTGTCATCTTATACAAATTTCAAGTTGCAAATACAAGATAAACAGGATTCAAATGTTAGCTATTTAAAAGAGCTATTTGGAAAGGTCGAATTCAAGTATTTTGATCTTCTATCCCAGTCAAATAAAATAACAATTCATGAAAATAATTTCCTAAATATTTAAACTCTTATGTCACTGAAAGTTGGACTTATGAGGAAGATGTATTATTTATGGTGAAGTATAACATACCTACGACATAGTTCACAAGAACACCAGCCTTAGGAAATATATTTATATTAACTGTATTTGGTCTATTGCTGTGATATTCCTTTACCAAAATTATGGTAATCACCATAAGCTGATTTCCAAACTTCAGTGTAATATTTACTCAGTTGGGTAGTTTTAAAAACTGAGAAAATTCATGTTTAATCATCCTTTCAGTATGTACATGTATGTATTTCTTTTATTGTTCTGAATAACTACATTTGTCTGGAAATATCAGTAATAACACATTTGTGTGCCTGTTTACCTTGGTTAATCTACTCCAAGTGAAGTTTAACTGCAGTGCTAATATGCCCATAGTAAATTAGGAGCTAAAAACACTATGTGTTATAAATACTAGTTTTCCTTGCTAGACTGAAAAGACAATATTCACACTATAATGAAAGGATTGAGGCCATTTCTTACTCTAGGCCAGTGAGATGTAAGAGAGTAGAGATAATGAGAAGGGATTTTATGAGGCACATCATTCTCCTTCCCAATTTTCCTCAATTAGGACAGAAGCTACCACCAACATAAATTACAAGTTTCTTTCTTGGATTGAGAAATTAAGTCATGTATCTTAATTCATATATATTTATATATGAATTAAGAAATGATCAGTGATGAAGGGGAAGATAAAAAATAGAAATTATCCACTCTGAAAATAGACTGATTCCAAGATTTAGCTTACTGCATGTAGGCTATGTGTCTACCAATAGAGGAATGGATAAAGAAAATGTGGTATTTATACAAAACGGGGCACTACTCTATCAGAAATATAAACCTGAGACATTTGTAAGAAAATGGGTGCTCTTGGAGACCATAATGTTAACTGAAGTAAACCAGACACACAAACTTATATATTACATCGTTTCTCTTATATGAGAAACTCAATATACAAAAAAAGCACAAAATAAAAGACAGATAATAGAAAAAAAGAGAGAGAACAAAAGTCATCATAATCAAGCATGGACAGTGTATTTAAAAGTGTACCTTGGTTTATTATAACTGTCTACATGTTTTATATGTTTTTGGCCTGTTAGTCTGGCTGTTAATCTGTAGGTATGGTGATTAACTTTACGAGGACCTATAAGAGAAATAAGTGAATTTGATGCTAGCAAAAAACGGGGGTGAAGGAAAACAGAACTGTGGTGTGTTGTGTACATGAGCCAGCTCCCCATGATGAACGGCGTCATCAGGTACTGCAAACGTGCACTAATGTGAATAAAATCATTAAGGAAAAAAATAAAAAGACTGAAAAGCAAAACTAAAGATGCCCCCCTGGATCTAAGAGTCCATGTCATCTGAGTCCCAGAAAATGAAGATAAGTTTTGTAGTGCTAGACAAAAGTATTTGATGAAATAGCTGGTCACCACCCCAGTGACTGATACCTATATAGAATGTCAGTGATGGTTTATGCCTTGGGAAGGTATGTAAGTGTCATCATCCCATCTTTATTTTGAGGCCTGGTCTTCAGTGAATGCTCCTCCAGGCATGAGTGTAATTTGTGCTCTTACTCTGCACCAACTCCTTCCAGGGCCTGGCCCTGTCTGACTCTGACTGCCCATGATGCTTCTGCCTAACTTTGCCATCTATAACAGCACCATGAGTGTCTTGAAGCATCGTGGAGTCTAGTTAGTAATCAATAACAAAGACTTGAAAGAGGATGCTCCAAACAGAATCAAAAAAACAGACTTTTAAATAATTCCTACATCAAATAGGAAGTTTCAATGTAAATTTTAAGGTGAAGAAAGAAATTGAGCTGTGTGGTGACAGATAATGCTGGGGCATTTTGGTTTTTTTCTTTTGTTTTGTTTTGTTTTTGTTTTTGCTGTGGTCCCTCACTCTTGGTCACACAGCCTCTTCCATATAGTGCAGTATATTTGGCAGAACTCTGCATGCTGTGTTTTGACATCTTGGGGACTCTCGAAGAGCAAGTGCCAGCATTGTTCCAGTAACCGCATTGCTGAGGCTGCCACGGCTGCCACCCAGTCTAGGGATAATCCATGTACACTGCTTGGCTGATATTGCGGGGAGTATTTAGGTGAATAGCTTCCTCTTCGTGCTCTTCATAGTTGGAAAATTATTTTTCTAGTCTGCTTTCTAATGAAGACATTTTAGAATCCATTTGAGATATTTCAAGCAACTTTCAATCCTGAAAATATATTATCACACTATTAAAATGAACTTAAATCTACATAATAGAAATATTATTCAAATATATATATTTTAAAAACACTTCGCATGTGATTAGAACTAAGGGAAACACATTACCCTGAAAAGTTTAGAAAATTCAAAATCTAAAAGTTATTTTTAAAATCTTTGTTCTTATAAGGAGGCAAAATTCGAGTTAAAATTGTAAAATATATATGAATACACCACTGTTCAGAATTACAACATAGGTTGTCTTTTCCATTGATTGTATTTTTCAAATCTACATAGTAATAGGTTCAAAAGCTTTTCAGATGTCAATCACCAAGCTTCTAAGTTTATAACCATTCTGATCAGCAATTTTATAAATGTCTTAGACCCAGAATTATATGTGAAAGCTGAAGAAAGTCTTAATCAAATTAAATATAATTTTGCAATAATTCTTTTCTCCAAAAAAAGCCACCAAATATTAAAGAACATAATTTTTATCATAATAAAGAAGCATGAATTGTCAAAAATTTGCAAAATTATATTAATAAATTAGTCATGTATAAATAAGTACTCTTTTCTTCTCTTACATTGAACTCATTAAAATCCAAAAGTCTTTCTCCCCTTTGGGATTCTTTCCCTATTTTCCCCATCATTTAATTTTGTGGTTTTTATTTTGGACCTACATATGTGATTTTACAATCATCCTATAAAATGTCAATTGTTTTCACTTGATCCATTTTCTATGCTGGGTAAAGTGACAAAGACATTTGTGTGCTAAAATAACTCCACAGAGCCAAATCCTACTTTTTCATGACTACTGTGGACACTATTGAGATGGGAGTTATGCGTAGAAGCGTACACAGGACATGCTTTTTATTTATTTTTATTTATTTATTTATTTATTTTGGTACCAGGAATCGAACTCAGGATCTCGCACTTGCCAGGCAGACATAGTGCAGGTGAGCCCAGGACAAGCTTTTAAAATAGAGTTTAGGAAATCTATGTTAATAAAATCTATGAAACAATACCTTGTTTAAGAGAGAGAGAAAGAAAAGAAAGAAAGAAAGAAAGAAAGAAAGAAAGAAAGAAAGAAAGAAAGAAAGAGGAGAGAGAGAAGGAAGGAAGGAAGGAAGGAAGGAAGGAAGGAAGGAAGGAAGGAAGGAAGGAAGGAAGGGAGAGAGGAAGGGAGGAAAGGAGGCAGAGAGAAGGAAAATATGAAAGAAAATCAAAGGAAGAAAAATGCATTTGCAACTTCAAAAGACTTAGAGGACTGAACCGAGGGCCTTGTACACTGTAGTCGAGTGCTCCACCACTAACCAACATCTCCAGCCCACAAAATGATCTTAGGCAGGGTGGACAGGTTAGGATTCACTAGAGGCCGGACTCAACGATAATAATAATTATGTATCTGTGATTTATGAGGTAGGCTTGCAGTGGCTTCCTGCGGAGTCAGGCAAGAAGAACGCAGAGGGCCACCCTCTGCACCCTGAACACCGCACCCTGAGGTTAGGGTCTAAGAGGGCATCCCGGAGGTCACCGCAGACTCCCCCGCAGTCTGTGTGAGGGGCTCCATCCAAAGAGCTCCTGTGAAGAGGCAGAAGGGATATTTTCTTCTTCCTTCCCTTCTTCTTTTCCTTTCGTTTTCCCAGCCGCAAGCCTATTGTTTAGTCCACCCACACCCAGGGGGGTCTTCCCGATGTGGTCTGCACCC
Organism: Dasyprocta punctata; assembly: GCA_004363535.1. Classification (NCBI taxonomy): domain Eukaryota; kingdom Metazoa; phylum Chordata; class Mammalia; order Rodentia; family Dasyproctidae; genus Dasyprocta; species Dasyprocta punctata. The sequence continues at coordinate 18,095 of RJWM01021539.1, forward strand.
GGACGCATCCAGAACCACGGTAAAGCAGCCAGCAGAGCTTTGCTTACTCAAGCTAAACTCACAGTTCTCTGGCACACCGGGCACTGAGCTTGTCATGCTGTAGGCTGAATGCTGAGTGAGTAGGAAAAGCTACAAGAATACTTGGGAAGTCTTACTTTCTTCAGATAATGTGGTGTTGTGACATCCCCGAGTTGCAATGTGTAACGCCTTCATCAACGTTGAAATGTATTCACTTGGTGCAATCATTCATTTAACATTTATCAAGTCTAGAATACTCAGCAGTTACCGAAAGTAGAATGAAGAAAGCCATGTCTCTTTAACGAGTTACCTTTTAGAGTGGGGTGCAGAAAATGTACCAGAAACTTAAACATTTCAAGTGTTATGATACTGGGCAAAATTAGGAGGAGGCATAATTTCAACTAACAGATCATTGGCAAATATACTCAGAGTCTAGTCTATCACTTAGGTACTCACCTGGGTCAGAACCATTCCTTACCAGGATGTGCCTTACACCTCTTTGTTATAATTATTTAAAAGTTTAATTCTTTAAGAAGAAATTATGGAGCAGGCATATAGCTCAGGGTCACAGTGCCTTCCTGGCAAGCACAAGGTCATGAGTTTGACTCCTGATACCAAAAGTAATACTAATAATAATAATGATAATTAATTCTAAAAAATAAAAAGAAAGTAAGGTGCCTATGCTTTCTTACCAAGGTTGTGCCAATATTCCTATAAATAAATAACAAAGATATATGTGTTATATTAAAATGTAATGGATATGTAACAATAAATAATGCATTATGATTTCTCAGATATTCCCAAAATAATTAACCCATGGGTAAAAAGGAGAACAGGGGCAGGATAAATAATACATCATAATTTATCAGATATTTCCGAGTCAGATAATCCCAGGGTAAAAGGAATATGGTATAAATTCACTTTATAATTTATAAGCACTCATGTAGTGACATTAGAAACTTTGCCAAAAGCTTTATGTTATTAAACTTTTTTGTAAGAACTTTTATGAAATAACCTTTCCTATATTAAACATTTTTCTTATCTTGGGCTGTGTTGCTGCTCTACATTTATTCATGGTACCAAATAAAAGTACTGTATTTTCCAATAATTGAGCTACAGAAAAGTTGCACTAAGTCCAAAATAATTTCTTAAGGTCCTTAACAGTAGATTACTTAAAATATACTATTCGATATTTCAAAATGGAAAATGAGATTAACGCAAATGGACATACCTAAACATGCATTTTATTAAGTAAAAAAAATTTGGATAAAATATAATTGCAGTATCATTTAATATTCTCTTGGCTCATAATCATTGTTATTATCATATTAAATATAAAACTTTCCATGAAATAACTTTTTAATGGCTTACTTATTTATTACATTTTCATTAGTGCACATTTGTTATCCAACATGGCTGATTCCATTTTGGCAAACTCATGCGTGATTCTAAAATGTTTTCATTATTTTCACCTGCAATGCCTCTCTTAACTTTTCCTTCTTCCCTTTGAAGCCTTCCTTTATTTTCCTATGGCTTAAAGAAAAACAGTTTTAACATTCCACATAGGAGAGAAAATATGTCATTTTTTTCTACGTCTGGTTTATTTGATTAATATGATGATGTCCAGTTCTTTTCAGGGATGAACAGTGCTTCACTGAGTTTTTCACCACATTTCCTAAACCCAATCTCCCATTACCCAGCACGAGGCTGATTCCACAGCTTAGCTATTGTACATTGAATTATAGCAAACACAGGCATGCAAGCACCTCTATGATACGCTTCCCTTCGTCCTTCCAGAAATACAGCAAAGTGTGGTATAACTGACTCAAACCACACTCGTGCTTTCAGTTTTCTGGGGCATCTCCATACTGATTTCTACAGTGGTTGCACTAATTTAGATTCCCACAAGCGGTGTATATTGGTCCCTTTCACTAGCACTCACTGTTTTTCTTCACTAGCCGTGCAGGAGTGTCTTTCATTCGCATTTATGTTTTCGTTGTTGCTGCTCTTGCTGTCTGTATTGCTGTTCCTTGTCATTCTGATGGGTAAGATAAAATCTCATTGAACTTTTGATCTGCATTTCTCTAATGGCTAAAAATGTTCAAGTTATTTTCATATACTTATCAGCCATTGGTATTTCTTTTCCGGGGAATGATTTAATATTGTTTATAAAATAAGTAGAGAAGTAATATTATGCATCCACTCTTTTCCAAATATTAAGTTAGATGATTTTATATGTTATCTATTTAGTTTTGAAAGGACCAAAGGGTAGGATTTATTAGTCTCAATTTAAGAACAATAAGAGACTTAAATAGATTGATAGTTCCCGAAAACACTTCTCCATACTGCCTTCTACCAAAGAACTGCATTAGTTGAAGCAATACTTACTGAAGCTACTTCATTGTAGAGCAGAAAATTCAAACCAAATCAACATCAATTTAAAAGTGAAAAATTGCAAGAATTTACCAATGCTTTTGGAATAGCTCTTGTTTGATTAATAAAGCATGCTACACTGAAATCTCATTTATGTGAAAAAGACTATTGCTTAATGTGATTACTATAAAAGCTTTGTCTTAAAAGAGCTCTGAAATTTCACTTGGAAAGAATGGCCTAGTTGCCACCTTCTCATATTTGAGCCAACAGATGATAAACAAGATTATGTGCTGCTCTTGTGAATTTATAGAATTAGATGCATACTTCATTAAGCAGCCTTAAATAATAGGATTCATGATGAGAACATCAGTTAATGGATTGATTATGATCATTAATGGAAATGTCATATTGTGTGATATTAGAACAAGTCTCTCAAACATTTTGGCATACATTCTTCATGAATTTAAAATATTGTGAAGTATCTTCTCTAGGATACATGGAGAGTAAACAAGTACTGGCCTCAGCTAGCCTCCCTCAGGCTGATGTCTAAATGGACCTGGAAGTACTCGCTCTGGTCTAAGGTCTGCTCTCTGTAATACCAAGTGGCTCAGTGGTGATCAAAGACTCAGTCTTAGCTTCAATTATATACACAAAGCAACTGAATCCTTATGTGAAACAACAAATTATAGACGGATGAATTTGGTTTGAAAAAAATGTTTGTGTATTGTGGGGTTAAAACTATACAGAAACATTTATGCCAACACTTTCCCAGCAAAAATTTTGAAATACTGTGAAAATGTTTCCTGATTAAAACATAAAATAGAAAATATTTCATTTAGTTATTATTTTTTATGTTCGACCTGAATGACGCACAGTAGCCTTTCTAATCCCGAAAAAAGTTTAGTCCTCTTATTCAACATAAGCTATTTCCAGGTTCATATCCTCAAACAATCCTTGAGACAAAGTTCAGAAAACTATCTCACCAGCATGGGAAGAGGAGGACTTTACAAATGTTCCAGAGTTGCACATTTTGATATTAGAAGACCTAAGACTCATTTTAAAACATGGTGAGCAAAAGCAAATTTTAAAATGAATTGTCAAAGAATCAAGAATGAGAAAAAAACACATAAAGAAAAAGAAAATGAAAGAAATATTGACAAAGTAGCAGTTGGCCTGGGCTGAAAATTTGATTTTAAAGGCTTTATAACTTAAAACTACACTGTATCAAAATTTATCTGAAGCTCCAGATACTGATTAGCTGACAGCACTAGAGGGGGCTGTGTCTATCATCATTATCTCTCCATTGATTGCTGTGTACAGTCCCCAGAAAATGCTTACTAAATGAACTTGTGTTCCATTACACAGATGTCACATAAGCAATTGTGTGCATAATGCTATCTGGGACTCTTAAGACTGCCAAGGGTGAAAAAATATATTCCATCTTAATTCATCTTAAAGTTCCATTTCTCATATGTTTGATAGAAGAAACATTATTCCAAGTACACTATATTCAAAACAATATCCAATGCTAAAAACTGCATATTTAATTACTAAAATACAGTAACAATGCCCATTTTAACTAAATTTGTGTTTTTGCTTTGAGCTTTTCTTGAGCCAAATATGATAGAGAATTCATAAATTAAAACTTTTTAAAATTAAATGTTTATGCAAAATAATTTGGAGTTCCTGTTCAGCAACAGTTAATCTTTCCTGTATTTCAGTATTTCAAAAACAAGTCACTTTATAAACACTATTCCTTTGGTATGCTATACTAAGTGTGTATAGCATACCAGGAAGCAATCATTTCTTAATACTTAGAGGAAGCCCAAGTTTCTGAATTTTGAAATCATTAGTAATTGATCACTGCAAATGAGAACACTGTGGTTATGACTAATGAATGAATTGGTAATGTTTGTAATAGATGATATTTTGTACTGATAGAGAAATGACTATGTGTGACTATTTATCATCTGGATCTCAACAGGATCCTGCAGAAAGCAAGATAATTATATCTTCCTTGCATGTTTCCTTTTTACATGTTTTAATAAATTGTTCGAGTGCAAGGCATATTGTTCTTTTAAATTCAGTTATATACGTGTCTATTTGTGACAATTTTCCATTTCAAAGAAATCAGTTTAAATGAAAAGTTCTAGTGCATAAATGTTTCTAGCCTCCTGAGGCTGTGAAATACTGAAGTAGAGAGTTAGGTGATACCTTCGTCTTTTATCTTTACATCAATTTTTTCAAGTGCTGTTTGTCCACTCACCATCTGTTAAGACAAATCTCAAGATGTCCTTTAATCTCTTATTTAACAAACAGAACTTGTGACCACAAATGATACACATAAAACTTACACATGTATATGAACACCATGATTCTTCAGTGTAGGTTCCCAACGTGTTTTCAGGGCTTGTGTGACTTGGATAGCCTTGACCATGATCACCACTCTTTGAGGCTACACTATCATGTAGACACATATGAAATACTCAACTGAATTTCTCTGTCATTAACTTATTTCTTATCACCCCAAAAACAGGCACATATGCATATTTGACTATCTTCTCTCCAATCGCTTTCCCTATTACCAAAAAGAGAACCATCTATCTGTTAAGAGTTCTTCTCTCACATTTTTTTCATATCAAAAGTATCCCAAACAAAAACCACAAATCATGAACAGCTAGCTTTCAGCAACCTGTCCATATGTCCTCATATTCAAAGTTCATAACCTCCAAATTGAAAGTTTCGGAACAAACTATTATGACTGATTAGCATTTGCAAGGTTTAAGCCATCATATAACTTGAATTCCCTTGCTCCACTGGATGAGAGTGCAAACTCACAGAACATGCGACTTCCTCTTGAAATGTTTTGTGAGTGGAGTTTCATTTATTTCACAACAGTTTTTGTTTTAATTAAACCAAAATATTTACTCCAGTCTACCTAAACATTAAATTTCTCATTAGACCCATCTCAGAATATATTTTCCTTACTTTTATTTTTAATTCTTTCTTCAACTAAAATGGAAAGGTGATGACTTGTTCCATTCTAACCTTACTAATGCAAGCAAGAACACCAAATGAGTCATTAAAACAAACTGTTTTTACAAAAGATGTATAGAAGTTGGAACCATAAAAACTGTGTAACTATTAAAAGATTCAGATTTAATACTGTATTTGTTTAAAAAAATTGGAACACTTTTAAATCTTTCTTCCTCTTACGATTCTTATGGAAAATTACTTAGATTTTAAAGAAAGGCATATTATAAATATTTTATTTCAAGTGTCAATACATATTTCTCTTGTTGATTAACAAAAATAGATCATCTTTATCACTGGGATATGTTGAAAACTTCCAGTCTTCTAAAGGTTTCCTTTTTTCACATTTTTACAACTCTCACAGAATTATATTTTGAGTGCAGTGGAAAGGATACAGTTTCCTGTGTTGTCATCTCTCCAAGAGCTTTCCACTCAGGGAGGCAAAGGAGACCTTCAGAAGTGAGAATACTAAAATAGAACTGAATATTTTTTAAAGCCCTTTATTGTACAATTCTCTGAATTTTTTGCTTATACAAATGCAGTAGACTGTGTGTAGATATTTGTGTCTATGTGCATAAGTGAATATGCTATAAGGTAGCATAAAATAATTACAGTGGCAGTTAATGTAAATGTTATTTATAAAATCTATTCATAGTACCCTTTTAACTATTCAGAAGTTTAGGTTATATTATAAACATCTTTAGAATATCAGTATAAATGATAATAATAATAATAATAACTATTAATGATATCGGTGAGCAAATATTACATGCTTTCATCTTATTAGACACAACTTTGATAGATTTTCATGTATATTTTCTCAAAACAGTTGTATTAGTATGTATTATTGTACATGAAATAAATATGTTAACCAGAAAAATTTAAAGAATTTGAGAAAATAAATATGAAGTCACAACTAACATTTGGGAAAAATAAGATACGGATTCCAATATTTTTATTGCCTGATTTCTTAATAATCATGACTGTTTCTGAAAAGTCTTGCTTAAAGTTAATGCCATAAATTAAAATGTTAAGAGTGTGGCAATAAAGAAAATAAAATATTCTTCAGTCAGGTTTGGGTTCATTCTTTTCTGGTTTCAAGAAATTCCTGTTGAGGTATGTGGCTAATGCTATGTTGGGTACCATGTGTAAGTCAATGAAAGAAGAAATAGATTCTATTCAATGCATTTGTGTTTTCAAGTTTTCCTATTTTAATATCCATTCTAATGCAATTTCACATGCTTATTGGAGCATGTTTATTCTTTCTGATCCAGGTGAGCAGGATCAGGGAGCCTAAAGACAATCACTTTCAATTAAAAAGCACAAATGAATATGAACAGCATGAGATATAACTGGTACTTTTAAATATTTTAAACCTAGATAATTTAAAGTGCTAAGATCATATGTATGCATGAGAAAACTGTATTTCAGAATACATTATTACAAAAATGTCTCAAATTGTAGGATTCATTTTCAAGCAATATTTTGTATGTACATGTATATATATATACACACATATATTTAGTTTGGTTCATATGAACTATTAATAAATGTTCACTCTGTGCTACTACAAAAGGTTTGTGTTGTGTAAATCAAGGGGGAAAGTTAGTTAGAGGGCTACAAGGGTCAGATTGTATTTAATTCTAATTGTGAATTGTTAGTTGACTGACAAAAGCACTATTTGTCTGGTACAATAAGAAATAATTTGCCACTTTATTATTTAGTTCCTTGAATGAGTCAACCCTGAACTCATGGAAACTGGCAACAGTTCACAAATGGGAAAGCACTGCCAAGTGCATTTGACATTCTGAAGGACAGAGCTATACAACATAAAATATGAATACCAAGAATGAGATGTGAAATTTAGCAAGAATAAATAAATGATGCTCAGCCATCCCTTGGTGTTAAAAATAACTGCCTTAAGAAAATGAAATTCAGTAAAGATAATCAAAGCCAATGCTGGATGAAATGCAGAGCATCAAGAAATAGTCAAAATATAAATATTCAATGGGAAGAAGATAACTGGAAGGCATGCGTGACAAAGACACATGAAATGATGGTACCCAGGATATTAACTGAGAAAAAGAGATGCATCATAATTTCATAAAATTGATAAAGGCTCAATCCAATGGGAAGTTTCATTTGTACTCCCCATCCTGTCCAAATATGAGTTTATCGTGGGCGGCCTCACCCCGCCTGTCCCGCCACCTGCACCCTGCCTGTATGGGTGAGCGATCCAATTTGTCTGCATTTCATGATTTGGAGATGAAACAAAATTATCTCAGCAGGAATAGAACAGTATTCTCCTGTGTTCTACTGCAAATCATTGACATGCTTGTTTATGCTTATTTTAATTTATTTTTGCCTCTCATTTACTTTGTTGCTTCCCGTGTTCTACCTTTCTTTTCCATCATTTTAACTGCATAGCTCTTCCTGATCTATCTGTGCTTAGCACTGAATATCACAGTAAACCACCTATGTATAGCTGTGTACCGCTTTAGCTACCTATTACTAAATGAATGCAGGAAAGACTTTGCATTAGTTTTGCAACATCTCGTCTCTATGATTTTAGAGCAAAACCTAGAAAGATATTAACTGTGAGACACAGGTTTATGTCTTTATTATAGAAATTATCAGAATGCAAAGCAAGGAAAAGTAGGGAAATGTAAAGTCAGGAATCAATGATCTAACTTCAGTAGCTATCAATTCTTCTTTCCCTTTCACACTCTCTCATTCTCTATTCTTTCTACTTACATTTGAGCAAATTCTCAACATCATATCATGTAATTTCTAAATATCTCAATGAGCATTTCTAAGATCAAATGCCCTTAAAGCTCATACTCACTAACCTTATAATACTTAGATTTTTTGAAATGATTTCCTGAATTCAGCCCCTATTCCCCAATTTATCTGACTGTCTCAAATTTTTAAATCATTTGCAAAACTTACATGAGTTTCATAACTTTGCTCAATTAGATGATTAGTCTTTTATTTCAATTTCACATTTTAACCAACCTGGAATTTATATTTTCTTTTGTATCCAGCTTTGATAAGTTTAATAGCATGTTCTTTAAATTCATAAAGTATTAGAAAATTACTGCATGAGCATAGTGATTCCAAGCATTTTAGTTACTGTCAGGAAAAATTTTAGGTTTCTTTTCTGAATCAAAACAGTAATTTTGGTCCATTGTCACAATAAGATTATACACTGGGGGAAAATATTACCTTAAGTAAGATACACAGACAATCAGCAACCTTTCTACAGTGTTGCTAAAATAGTGTAGACTTAGTGATATACAAGTAGAAATGAATACCATATTCACTCAGAAACCTGCAGAATTTACTTTCAAGAATACTGAGTCATTGAATACCAGCAATGTTTTTTCCCAGACTATTTGCAATTGTCTCAGAGAGGAACCAGTTGATTTTTAATCTTTACAATGGAAGATAACTTTGAAGTGCAGTAGTTTTCTGATTCAAGTGGAAAGGTGGTTTTCTATTACACTCTGACATAAAACCATCACATTGTGTTTAGTATTTTATATAATAGTAAACAATGTATCTTGGAATTTGAAAATATTGGACAACTTTTCTAGTATTTTGTTGAATTTTTAAAGCTGAAAGAAAGAATAGAAAATGTATTAGAAAGCAAACAGGCTTGAGTTCACATCAGGTAGTTACTTAACTGGTATAAAATTTTGGGCAAATCGTATTCTTTTAGAATATTGCCCTGATCATTTTTAATGAATAAAAATAAGAGAATAAAACAATACTCATAAAATTTTAAAATTATTTGATAGGACTGAGAACTCATAGTAAACTGTAAATACACCAAAATAATGTAATAGGAAATAATTACATAGGGAATAGAACAAATCTTAAGGGATCCTCTGGGGTTGCATTCCCTTAATAAAGCAAAAGGGTAAATTAAGTGATTATCTTAATTTTTCATGTATACTACTATATTATCCTTTAGTATATGCATATGCAACTATGTGTGCATATTTCGATATCTGAAAATCAAATTTGAATGTTAGGATACCAAGTCCCATTGTAAAGATGATAAAACTATTTTCAGATAAGATGAGTCGCTCCCAATTCTTTCCCCAGTGAACATAGGGGATATATTAGAAAAAAAAAGGATTAGCATTTTTGGCCCATTTATTGCTATTTAATTGAAAAATACTTGGGTTTCTTTTTTTTTTATGTTTAGAGATATATTCCTGTGGAGACTAGCTAGCGATATAGTAGCATTAGAGCCAGAGATAATGTAAGATGCTTGAAACTTTCCTTCTGGTTATGATATAGTAACTGACAGTGAATCCACCTTCTCTCCTTAAAAAGTCATACAATTGAACACAAAATGGGCAGTTGTTTTCATACACTGAAAAACGACAAAAATATCACAACATTGAAAGAACCTAAAATCAGGAGCAGTCCCTCAGATTGCCCTGGCTTGATCTAGGTACAGGTGATCAAAGCCCATCCAGATCACAGCCTCAAAATTAAGACATTACTAAGAAGCTGAAAAGCCAGCTGGGACACCTTAGCTTAGAATTCACCACACACTCTGGGAAGCTCTACTTCAGACTACGTAATTTTAAAGCCAAATGAATAACTTTGGAAGTTGAAAGGTTTGTAAAACATGTTAGATACACCATAAAAGAAAGTTATAAGCAAACTTAAGTTCATGGTAATCAACTCAGTAATTGATCTGTTTACTAGAAGAGAAATCCCTATTTTTGGAAGAGAATAGCAAACTCTTAATTTCTATAATATAACATGAACAATGCCCCATACATAAAAGTTACCAAACAGGCAAACAACTAGTAAAACTGGATTCAGAGTCAAGAAGAAAAGAAATACCCATCAGAAAAAAAATATATAACTCCAAGATGATCCAGGTATTGACTCTGACAAACCCAACAATTCAAAGAATTAAAGAAATATATTCTCAAATAACTACAGTATTGTATAGCATAATAAATTATGATGTAAGAGCTCTAGGAGAAGAAAATGATCAACATGAAAATAAATTTAAATGCAAAATAAAAGAATAAAATACTAACATTAAAAAAGCATTAGTTAACAGTAGCTTGAGAGTGGCAGATAAATCAGCAATATTTATATTAAGCTTAAAGAACAGAAAAAGGAATGGTTGAGTAAAACTAGGCAGAATATGAAGCATCTCTGAGAAAATAAGAAATGGTTAATTAAGTAGAACGATACAAAACTAACAATGGAGAGAAGCAGTCGTTGAAAATCTGAGAAGAATAATTTTCCAAATTCTATGGGAAAATGACATGAAGATATAAGAATTTGATGATTCCTAAATTTGAGAAATAAAAAAAGGTACACACATCCAAAGCCAGATAAATGTTTACACTCATGGCACACATTCACACATGCACAGGGACACTTAAATATGTGTAAATATGAGGAGGAAATATTGAAAGAGCTGGAGGGAGAATGCATTACTTGCAGAAGATCCAACGTAGTATTATCTCAAAGAAAAATAAAAGCATAACAAGAGATTCGATACAGAAATTTAAGAAAAAAATACATGTTGAGGCAGTAGAAAAAAAATCATAAACTCCTTGAAATACTATTAGGGAAAAAGAGCACATATAATCAAGAACAAACCAGGTTTATCACTACAAATCAATGAGAAAATCAATACACTTAGAAAGGATTATGAACAACTTCATACTAATGAGTGGCACATTAAATTGAAACAATTATCAAAACTGATTCCTGTAAGTTCAGAAATTTGAAGCACTATGACACTATTCAGGTATTGAGTTCATGATCAAATTACATCTGACAGAGACAAATTAAATCCATGCTGGTTTCAGAGGTGAACTGTACAAAACTATTAGAGGAAACAGTTGCAGCATTTTTAAGAAGACTCTGTTAGTAAGGGAAAAGTTTTCCAATTTATTTTATGTAGGAAGCATAATGCTGATAACAAAAATTTACAAAGATTTTTAAAATGTAGTCTTTGGATTATATATGCAAATGCTGTCAATGAAATTTTATTAGGGGGAAAGCAACCCTCTATGAAATAGATAACCTGTCATTCTCAGCAAGATTCATCCAAGGAATGAAAGCTTCATTCCACAACCGAAATAAATCAACATATTTCATCTTACTAACAGGGAAAAAAACAAAGAAATGTGAACAATTATCACAAATGAAATATTAAAAAAACACTTGAATAAATACACTATGAATTCAAGATAAAATCTTTTAACAAACCACGAATATAAACATCTTAATTTATAAAAATCTCATTAAAAATCTATCAACAATATGCTAATCTTTGAAGACTGAATGCTTACTTTCAAAAATAGTAAAAACTGCAGGGGAGTTGATTTCATCATTTGCACATTGTACTGGACTCCTAGCTGATGGTAGATGTTTATAAAAACAACAAAACATAAACAATAAAGGATGGTGTAAAAGTGTCTCGATTTGCACAGAGAATTGTTCTTGTGTGTGTAAAAGTCATATAAAAGCTACCCAAAAAGGCCTATTAAAATTGATAAGACTACTATCATTTGAAAACATATAAATTTACATAAACCACTTATCTATAAACGAGTCTATTACTTGGAATTAATGAAAATACAATGTTTTGCTTTCCAAATGATGAGATGAAGAACAAAAAAAGGCTCTCAGGTTAAAACACCATTTGAACAGAAAATGCAGATGCTCCTGCCCTTATATCGTGACCACATCCTGACAGTGAACTGGAAGTATGGTAGGTGGGATGCATTTAATGCATCTAAACCACTCAGCATCATGGCCTGGTCTATCCCACACCAGCTCACTTTCATTAGCCAAGAGCTGAGCAGTGTCAAACAACACAAAGCCTATTTTTAGTAATGTGTTGAATATCTCATGAATTTACTGGCACTGGGATCTACAAAAACTACTTGCACTGATACACTGTAGAGTATTGATCCTTTAAACTCATTTTCATGCAACTGAGGCCTATGAATCTCTGAGCTTTCTGGCATTGTTATATAGCATTGTACTGACATTAGTACCTAGTCTGGGAAAAGATCAAAATTCAAAATATGAAAAAGTTTCTCCTGAATGCATGCTGCCATTAACACCACTGCAGACTTCAGAATCATAAGGTGAGCAGTCATAAACCAGGCAGGGTCTGAAATGACCAAATAATTTTTATCTGTAATACATGAAGAAAGAAAAGCCCTCATCCTCATATTTGTGAAAGTTGAATACATTTTCTTATTGTATTCAACAGAATAATAAAAGTTAATAAAAGGACAAAACTCCAATAACATTGTCAAAAACTAGAATTTATTCCTCACAAAAGGTAAGTAGAAGATGCATATTAAAATAGTGTAATTTAGGGCTGGGAGTTTGGCTCAGTGGCTTAAGCGCCTGCCCTGGCAGGCGCGAGGTTGTGAGTTCAATCCCCGGTGCCGCAAAAAAAAAAAAATAAAATAAAAATAAAAATAAAATAAAATAAAATAAAATAGTGTAATTTGCCATTAAAAGAATTAAAAATCAAATAACAGACTAGTTTTCAGCAATGAAAACCAAACACAGCTTGGTTAGACACTACAAGAAACTGTCCAAAAATTTCTATTGAGAAAAAAGCATCCACGAAGGAAACAAATCACATGGACTCTACTATATGGTACTATGCATATAGAATGTTAGAAGCAACAGAAATTAATCTGTAGTAGCAGAAATCAGATCAGTGCACATCCAGGGTGTGTCAGAGGACCAGGTGGTTACTAAGGAATGGGAGAGAACCTTCTGGACTGAAGAAAATGTGCTCTACCTTGATACACATTGGAGTTACATTTGCTGACATTGAACAAAAGTCATTCAGCATATGAATTTAATTGTATGTAAATTATACGTCTAATGAATTTGGTACAAAATTTAGGAACAAGTAGAGAACACTCTTAATAATCATGAAGAACATGCTGCAGTAATCTGAATTCTATTTACACATTCATTTTCAAAATATCAATTAATATTCACAAATACCAGGAATAAACAGGCACTGAATTTTGTAAAAACAGACAATAAAATTTTAATCAAAAAGATTATTTTGCTTCCAGATCCTCATTAAGCACCAAAATATGTCAGGGTAATTTTCCTTACAGATGTACTCAATTCCACTAAACTGCTTCACAGTGCACGTGTTGAGTTGCGTACAAATCGTTTTACACCAACAGGATCTAGTTCTAAAGTCATCATGGGCTGCTTTCTTTGTAACTGTTTTATGTTTATTTCTGTCCCACAGGCGAGTGACGAACAATACTATTTGAAAATGTGAACTTCCGTGAAGATGGGAAGAGGTTAGATAATGGACAGCGGGATGGATTTGGGGAGCTGGAGGTGAGGTCCGATGAGCAGGTAAGGATGAGCACAGATCTCCACAGGTGATATAACTGTTTCAAGGATCAGCTGAGGCTCATGTATCTCAGCACCAGGGAAAACACTGCATAAAATGTACTCTTCATCATACTGCGTCTTGAGACTTCGGTCTGCAGCAAACCCTAGAAGAGTGTATTGTTATCCTGATGTAGTTACGCAACAGTATCAAACCACGACGTTCCAGCTCACAGATCAGATCTGAAAAGTGAAAAATCTAAGAATCCAGAGGGTTTCACCTTCTGAACACCCAGCTCCTACACAACTCTTTCACGACTAAACTACAATATATTTCAGATCTTGGGCAGGGCAGTCTATGGTGACCTCGGTTTGGAACCTTGACAAATATCAAATCATTTTGTCCTGTTTCTCAGCTTCCAGATGCAGGAATTTAGCACTATGTCAGGTTAAGGTGTTTGTAAAATGTGTGCCTTTGTGATGAGGTGTATTTTTCAAGACATCTTAATTTTTTTAGTTTGTTTACGCAGGATTTTACACAGGAGAAAGAAGTATTCACTTCCAGATTCTTAGCATTTAAAGTCTGTTATTTTTGCTGAGCCAAAAGAGATAAACACCAGGGAACCTTGAAAAATTCCCCTGAAATGTGAATTATTTCAAATAAGGCACTTCCTGTATAAAGAATAGGGATTTTGAGTGGGCATTTTCACTAACATTTATAGTCAGTGGAGAACTTCAGGTTAAGCGAAGCAACATAGGTATCCATGACTTAAAATCATAAAAGGAAAGAGGAAGAGAATCATTTTTTCCTGGCCAGTCACGTGTAAAGAGAAGTGTTATCAGTGCTGCACATTAAAGAAAGGATGACGTTTACAGCATTTCATGTCACCAAGGTGTCAGACACACCTCTAGTCATAACGATGAGAAATAAACGAGTTGTAGTTGATAACAGAGATTATTCTATGCCACTTTTTCTTCAGTTTTCTTGAGAGCAGATGTAGAAATGATCTTCAGCAGAAGGCTAGAAGAATACTCCATTTCAGAATTCATGACAGTTACTATCATTTCAAAAGAGAAACAAAACAGATACCAATAACAGATGGTCTAAAAGTCACTGTGCACATTTTCTGTACAATTGAGATAAACAATAGGGTGTAATTTAAACGACAAAAAAGAAGAAAAATGGAATATTAAAACTAGAGATCAGAGCATTTTAATGAATTTCTTATTGCAGAGCTAAATTTACTTGTGTCCAAAACAATGTAAATGTTTATGCTATTCATTCTAAATGAACGTGTTTTAATTTTGTAAAATATTTTATTAGTCCAAAAATAATTTATTTTGTCTTACATTAAATACTTTCTATTATATTTCGTGTATTTTCAGTATTTTAAACTTTAGTCCTAAACTTCTCGTAGCAAGTTGCTATTCAAACAACACTTGAAAGTTTTAGTTGTTTTGCTCAGAATCTTAATTATGCATCTGACTGCTAAATTTAAGCTATATGCATCTGAAATAATCATGTGTAGTCCAGTGCACAAACATCATGCGTCTGGTAATTCTGAATGAGGAGTTTTTGCAAGAACCTGATGCTCCTTATCCTCACTAAAGCAAAGCAGGGACTTATGGCTCCCTTGGTCTCTCACTTGTGGGCAGACCCTCCGAGGAGCCTCACGGGCAGCGCTTTCTCTTTATGCACACGGAGCTTCTTCTCCTTGGATAAGTCGCTGACACGGCTCCACAACACAATCGCAAGTGTCATCATAACCTTCTGTATAAAAAGGAGTGAACTAGGATTAGACTGCTCAGGGACAAAGCGGGCCAAGAACCTGGGAGCAACTAGAATGTCTCCCTGGCAAAAGGAGCTATTCTGACAGAATGCACTACCTCTTCTCCACAGCTCAAAGATTCACTGCTCAGTGAGTGAGACTGAGTTTACAGAGCACTTACTTCCTTTCTATATTAGTTACTTTTTCTCTTCCTGAAAATCTTATCTACTGATATTGATCAGATCTTTTTGATAGATCTATGTCTAGC
Source organism: Dasyprocta punctata (assembly GCA_004363535.1). Lineage (NCBI taxonomy): Eukaryota > Metazoa > Chordata > Mammalia > Rodentia > Dasyproctidae > Dasyprocta > Dasyprocta punctata. The sequence goes on from RJWM01021539.1 coordinate 33,935, forward strand.
TATCACCTACCTATCTATATTCGTGTTTCACTTTTGCCATCTGAATAGATCTGCATCATGATATTCCTACAAAATTAAGAGATAGGTGTGGGCTTCTAGAATTACTGCTAATAATAGTGATTTAATTTCTATTTTGCTGGATGCAATCAAAGTACGACTTCAATTTTCAATTGTTTTATTTAGATATTATATGCATATGCACATACACATATATATGTATTTATATCTATATATGTAAAATCATATATATATGACAGTTTGATAAAATACATATGTAACTTTAAAAACTTTGACAGCATGTAGCAAATTATATCTTCATAATGCAAATGTTGCATCTATTAGAAATTATATTTTAGGTTGCAAAAATTTGAGAGGAGTTATAAGCTTTTAAAATAAAATATATATTCTTTATTGTCTAATTCTTTTTGTTTCTGTTTATTTTTGTGCAATAAAATTCTTGATTCTAATATCATCATTTCACCATGTTGATCCTGCTTTTTTATATTCATATTTGTATTTCTATATTAACTCTCTCATAGTTTGAGTGTTTTAATCCATTTATGATTTTATCTTTTAATTTAATATATGAAGACAAATTTGGTTGGATTCAAACACATCAGGTATTTGTTAGAAAATATAAGAAATATTAATGATTACCCTTGCAATTAAAATACTCAAAGTAATTTTGGCAAAGTTCTTCCATTTGATTCTTATTATTCAGATGCTCAAAGTAATAAAGATGTATATTCTTTTTAGTACACATGCATATAGTAACAAAAATGCAAAATTATTCTATTTGGTCAAATTTTTCTCTGATTTAATAATGACTGAATGCTAGTTGTGGCTTTCTTCTGGTTGAAAGCATACACCTTTTATTCATACCCTTAAACACTCTAATTCTCTACTGGCTATATCTGAGCAGTCTCTTAACTAATATTTTCAATTTTCCTTAATGGGAAACAATTGTTTTCTATTTGTTCAATGGATACACAGGCATAACTGAACTAAAGTCTGAAAATTTCTCTTTAACTGAAAAGCATTCTGCACCATGGGAAAATTTATTTTTCTAAACTTTCTTGCATGATGATCTTTGAACTCAGTACTGTGTTTTTTTTTTTTTTTCAGGAAGCAGAATCTCCTGTCCTATTTCTCTTCCAGCAAGTCTGTAGGTATGAGAGAGTAGCTCTCTAGATACCAAATTTGGCTGTGTAAGCATTTCCAAACCAAGATCCTGCTCATACAAAGATGATGACAAACGAATGAATCATAGTAGATTCTGGCC
>RJWM01021540.1:0-35177 GCA_004363535.1 Dasyprocta punctata
TTGTTCAAAGAAAAATTGTATCATTATTACTTTGAATGACACAAATAACCGAATCATAGAAAAAGCTTCCTGTCAAAGATGGAGTTAAAAAACAATTTAAAAAATTATTCTCTTGAATGTAATGAAGTTTCAGGAATCTCAAAACAAATTTATTTTTCCTTCTAAAGTATGAACAAGACTGATACACTTTAAAACAGATGAATAAGTCTAAAAGAGTTATTTCAATATATATAATACAAAACATTTAGATAGTAAAAATGTGTATGCAGTCTTGTTTTTTGGTGTAGCGTAAACTATTTGTGTGTCTTACAAACTATTGGTATCTGAGATTGTATGAAAACCCAGTATATACGTGCTCTACTAGCCAACACAGAAAGAAAAGGTTGCTTTCTAATAACTCAAAAGTTTTTGTTACTAGAGATAGCTTAGAGTCCCTGGGAGGAAGGACTTCATGCTTTCACATAAAACCAATTTTAAAACTTTACAATATAAAGTACCATATTACTGACTAATGTGTTTTCCCGATTAAGTAACAATTGCTTTAGGCATCATCGTCTTTATATATAAGAAAATAGGATGAAAAATTGCTTCCAGGGCACTTTCTCACCCACAGGTTGATGCAAGGAAAGGATGAAATAGGCACAATGAAGCCAAAATCAAGCATGGACAGACTGCTATAAAAATGCTTTACTTGGGCCTCAAAGTGGAGCTCAGCGATTGAGTGTGTGCTTAGCATGTGTGTGGTTCTGGGTTCAAATCCTAGCACACATAACCATTTGCCCCTACTGCCTATTGTTGTACTCAGAAATCATTCATTCATTCATGTGTGCCATGCAGGTGCTAAGCTGTGGGCCTAAGAGAGAAGAGAGTTGGAAGGATGCCACCATCTGATGCCATCTCTTCTCTCTTTACAACCCAGAGTGGGCTACAATAGATTTTATTAAGATTATTTTCATGAGGACATGAAGCAGAATAGAAATCTTTCTGAGATCAGAATCTTGATTTTAGTTGAAATTAGTCTGCTAGAGATAAAATAAGCAAGTAAAAAAAAATATCCCATGCTCCATACTGCTATTTTCTCTTCTTCCTCTGTTCCCAGAGACTCACAGAACATCTGCTAGATCGAAGAAGTCCTGGGGACACCGTGGTGATGTTTGGTCATCATTAATCCATAGGAAACAGTATCTGAGAAGGTTTTCCTAGGGAAAACGATTGGCATTGGGGCCAACAAGTAAATGTGCAGTTAGAAATGCCAGGAAGAGCCAGGATCTCCATGCTTCACGCTGCCAGTGTAACAGCTTTGACAAATCTAATTCAGTTTCACTAGCAGGACTGTGTAGTCACCATATTAAATGGGATTATGCTAATAAATTGCTCCTGTCTTGCCTTATGTCGGAACAAACAGTCAAACAATGAGAAGTCTTGATTCAGAGAAAGGTTCCAGCTAAGCTGATGCCAAATTTGGGTGCTAATTGAAACCTTTAACTAGCAACAAGTCAAGCGATTTGTATTTAATGGCCTTTAAAAGGGACGCTTTTTCCATTTAGCATAGTATTATTTCATTTTTGATGCTGCCAAAGTCTTTCCCCCTTGTTTAAAGGAATAGAAAGAAGCATTTGTTTTTGCTCAATGGCGTTCCAGTCCCCAGGGAGTCTTGAGGCAAGGCAAGCTTTGCTCAGAGGAAAGCTTGCCATGGGGGATTTCTGGGCAGCGCCTGCATCTTGCACAGAGAATTCAGGGTCTCGCAGTTCCCCAACTTTTTCATTTTTCCTGGAGGACAAAGGCCCTGGTAAAGGTTCCCAGCCAAACGTGTGGGAAGGATCAATATAACTCAAGGAACGAGTCAAAATAAACCACCTAGATTATTTTCTGGACTATGACTGATTTAATGAGTTATGATTCCCCTCTGCTCCATCTTATGCTCTACTCTTGCTCCAAATCATTTGCCCTCAGTCCAGCAATGCTTATCTTTATCTTCCTGGTCATATTATTATAAGCTGTTATCATAACTAGAAGAAATTCAAATAATTGTGGGGGATGTTCCACTAACATTTGTTCCTAAAAATATCTCTGAGGGTTGCTAGAGGATGCAGCAATAGCAATACAGTAATATTTTTGATAAGTGCAGATGACCCTTTAGTTCTTTTGTGTTCTCAGCTCTGCTAGAAAAAGCAACTAAAGGAGCCACTGGAACACATGTGCCACCTTTGTTAAAATGAGTGTATGTGTGTGTGTGTTTGTGCGTTTTCTTGAGAGAGTGTGCGTTTTCTTGAGAGAGATATGTGTCAAAGAGGGACCTTATTGTGTTAGAATTTTCTGCAATAACCACAAATTCTTGTAATAACTAATGATTCATATAAAAAGAGAGTGTAGGACAATCAAACATTGCAGAAAAAGCTTGCTTTGGTCAATTATAAAACAATCACCAGGGGCAAAGTTTTGTGGAAGCCCAGATCGCACAGAGGAAGCATCTGAGTAATGAGGACACATGGAGCTAGCCAGCAGCTGGGGGCGGGGCAATGGTAGACCCTGTGGTCCCCTTGTTTGACTTAGTCCCAAGGCCAGTACTCTAAGCTAGCATGCTTGGCAGGTTCATTGTCTGCATGAAGAAACAGATTCAGAGACATGAAGCAGGTGGCCTCAAGAATGGCTGTTGCTATTGGCCACTCTGAATCCTGCCTGATAGCAGAGCCACTGGCCCTGATCACTGGACAGCACTACTTATCTACCAGGCAGCAACTCAGCCCCGAAAAACAGCCTAAGAAACATGTACTCTGTAAGGATTTTGTTGTAACTCACGGTTATGCTTCGTGTGTGTGTGTGTGTGTGTGTGTGTGTGTGTGTGTGTTTGGAGAGACTGTGAGAAAAGGAAACATCTTCTCATTGTCCATCCTGGAAATCAGGGAGATCCTGCCTACTTCATGCTCTTTTGCCTTTGCCTCTGATGTAATTTTGGATATAGCTGTAGTGGCTGTTCTGAGCTTGTTTGCAGCAGTTGCGATGGCCCAGCCTTTTCTCCACTGGCGTTTGTCATGTATTTGTTAGGTTAATAAAGGCATAAAAGTATGAGGGAATGCATGTTCCCAGGCCAAGCCATTACTATAGTGGAAAAGTCAAATACTAAATTGCCCACAACCTGTGTATGATTGGCTGGGGCTTCATTTCCATATAGTACCAACATCAGAGATGCTGTCATTCTGGGCACACTAATGAGCTGTTGGTGAATCATGATAAAATCCTTCATTTTTGCCATCTGTTTTCAAAAAAAAAAATCCAAGTCTAAACAAGCCTTTGAAGAAAAACACCATTTGCAGCTGACATCAAGCTGGTTTCCATGCTTGCTTTCCTTTAGCTGGCATGAAGCACTTCAATAACAGCTGGTGTTGTGGGGTCTGCCACAGGGCAAGATTGTAGACATTGTCACTATAATTGTGGACATTTTGGAAGGAGACTTTGGCAGGCAGATGATTACCTTCACTATCAGCCTCAGTTGAACAAATGCTGGACATCGAATTGCTTTCACTCAGAGTCATAGGATGTAGGAACTGAAATAGTCTTTGGAGATTGTCCAAGAAGATATTGACCCCCCCAGAGCGCTATCTCCTTGAGGCCAGTGACATTATTCTTTCTTGTGTGTCTCAGGGTTTATCATAGTCCCTGAAGGGGAAACTGAGACCCTTGCCTATGAATCTGAGAGAAATTCACTGGCACACAGTATATGGAATTACTTTGGAATAAATAAGCAATTACTTTGGAAAACAAGCTATGACCAGGCAAATGACTGGGCTTCTTTAATGCATAGATTGGAAGGGGAGAAGTGGAAGTGAACTTAGAGAATTCTCTAATTTCCTCATTTTGTAGATGGGTAAATTGGGGGTCAGAGACCTGAAGCAGCCCTTTCCCAGATGAATTACTGGTCTGCAACAGATCTCGTACCAAAACTCTAAATCTTCTTGGACTTATTTATTTTGTTACATGTTCTGTTAAAGCAACTACCTCTTACATAAGGAGAGTAGCTTTCTTCTTCTAGGTTTTATCAGTGAAGAAGTTGCCATAACTGAAAGAATTAAATAGATGGACACCCTATTTATTCCTTTTCTGTATTTGAAAAGAAAAGTTGGGGAAGGGAACCTCATATCCAGTTTTACCATAATAGTTGCCACTGATTGCTACTTTCTACTAGGAGGTCATTATTTTTAAGACTGATTTTCTCCTGGTCTCTGTCTCTTTGTCTCTGTCTCTGTCTCTCTATCTGTCTCTGTCTGTCTGTCGGTCTCTGTCTCTGTCTATCTGTCTCTGTCTGTCTCTCTGTCTCTATCTCTGTCTCTGTCTGTCTCTCTGTCTCTGTCTGTCCCCCTCTTTCTGTCTCTCTGTCCCAAAATTCTGTCTTGCTTAGGGAATAAATACAAAGCCCTCAGTGTTCTTTGGCAAATATAGCCAGGCTAATGAAGGAGAAACGGACCAAGGCCATGTGTCAATTTAAGACCATGTTGCTCTTCTGCTTTTTTGCCTAAGTAAAAGAAGAGCACTAGGGCTCCGGTCATCCAACTCCGGAGCTCCTTGGAATTCTGAGAAAAAAATGAAAGATTCTTTTGTGGATGGGTAGAGTAGACGCTGTTGGCATTTCTGCAGAACAGAAAGATGACAGCTGCTGTCAAACTTTGACTTGCCTCCGTGGACAGGTCCTCAGGGAGAGACAGAAATTTGCTTTGAGTGAACTTTGGAGCTTAATGAAATGAGAAAGGCATGTATTCTTATTGTGCTGTCTCCGTAGTCAAGTAGGGGGCGGATAGGGGAAGTACATTATGATCATACCTGTCTCTCTCTGTGCTTTCCGACCAGTGTGGGCAGTTCGATTCCTGCTCACACCTTCATTTGTAGATGTGTTTTTAATTTTTGGCTGAAGTTCAAAGATACTCCTTTCCAACTGTATCAACTAAAATATTTCTCTTAGTTTTTTGTGTGTGATCTTTTTTTCCACAACAACTTTATGACCATCAAGATTCAGATCTCACTCAGCAAAATGACAAATCAATATGCATCATAGGATCCTGAGGTCGATTGTAAGTAACCGACATCTCAAGTGCTAACTCCAATTGTTCCAAGACAACCAGTATATTTCACAGATATGTAAAGAAGAAGTTCTGACATGTTGAATAAAGTTATACGTGCATCTAAATATTTTATATTATAATTGTTAGGAATAAATTCATCAGAGCAAGATACTTTGGTCTTGAATTCTGACTTCACTAATTGGTTAATTACTTAATTTTCCTAAACCTGTCTATCTGCAAAGCATATTAGTAAAAATGCTTATCTCATATATTTGTGAGGATTAAATGGTATAATACATCTACAGAGCATTTTATAAATATTCAGCAAATTTTAAATGCTATTTTAAAGATTATTCATAAGACATTAGAGCCAGTTTTTATAGTTTGCAAATGCTACCTTAAGAAAAGTTCTAGTTTATACTGTTATTAAACTTTTCCTCACTATGTAAGAGGAAGTGGTGGTGCTCATAAGACCTAATGAATGAGTGTCAATGCTTGGTCCAATTAGAGATAAGTTGGGACTTTAAAAATAACACAGGACAGCTATAGTGATACTGCAGTTGTTGAACTCAATTCATTCCAAACTCCTGTTTGAACACTGAAAAGTTTGAGAACTGAACGTACTTTCCCTATGAGAAATAATAGCAAACCAAATAATTTGTTCTGAGGCCCCAAAATTGCACTTACAAATTCATTTTTCCAGGACTTTCACAAATTTCACAATGACTTCTTTCTTTAACCACAGCTTTCCTCCGCTTTACCGCTGGTGTCACTAACTTTCTTGGAAGCCATTGTTACAATATTTTAGGCAAATAAAGTGCAAAAAAAAAAGCACCATGATGAGTGTTTTAATGCACTAACACAAGCACTACATTTTGTCTGGGCAAAACATGTAGACTGAAACATCGCCCCTTTGTGTCTGCAGTGAGATACGAGATGTGACTCACTCTCAGCCTGCACAGTTTTTGTCAAGTCAGATTTTCACTTTGACTATCAAGTAAGGTTCCAAACACTGAACAGATTTTTTTCTTTTGAACTTTGCTGTTTGAGTAGTAGAAAGTTTGAGCTTGGAGATATTCAATAACCAAGGTATCACTCACTGTATGTGGTTTAGTTACTGTCTGCAAAATCTAGTCATCTTCTAATGACTGATAGTTATGAAAATGCTGAGCAGGGTGAGATGGTGGAACATTTTCTCTGAGAAATAAAGTACCTGATCACAGGGCAAACTGTGGTGTACATTTGGGGCAACAATTGATTCAGAGTCTGCAAAACCTGTGGGTCCCCATTTTGAATAGTTGTGATTAAAATGAGTCACTAATACCACATCTGTTACTGGGACCGTTCGCACAGAGGGGTAGTAAGAGCATTCTGCCCTGGGAAAGTGACTGGGGAATGAAGGGTTGGGAAGTGGGCACCATTATCTCCTCCTTTGTCTTTTTCTTTTGAGCCCCTTCTGAAGCATGCCAATGGTGTTGGAGAGTTAGAGTGGGCCAGGACTGCTAGCAGATACTGGATCACAAAACTGGTCAAGGTCACACCCAATCTTCCACTGACACTTGGTGTCTCAGTTAGGCAATTCAATTTCTAGATAAAAGAGAAGCAGGTGTTTTTGTTATGAAAAAAAAAAAAGCAGTGAGAGGATCTGTCAACAGTTCTGAATTTTTTTAAATGCAATTTATCTATTTGATCTCATCTGGTTTGACATGAAGTCGTTTTTAATTTTTGTTCAAACATTTTTCTCTAAATTATTTTATAAAGTTGTATTCTGTGTAAAGGGTGGGGGAAAACCTTCCCAGGAAACATTCACTATGAATTTATATCAAAGATAAATGTGAGCTGAGGTTGCTGCTAGGGAACTTTTGAGGCAGCCTGAAATAAGGACTGGAAAATTGATTGGAAATAAGGACTTGATCAGAAGAGTGAATGGAAATTAGGTGTCATTGACTGAGGGGTAAAAAGAAAAAAACCCTCTAGAAATGCATAGTAATGACTAGGGAATTCTCCTTAGTGAAAGTCCAGACACAAAGGCTTTGAATGCATAGAGAGGACAGAACTTTCTCAGTCTGGTACTCTTTTTATTTATGTCTGGGGTTGGGATTATGTAGGGGAAGACTGAGGCCTAGAAAGAGAATCAAAGATAAAACTATCTCTTTACCATCTCACCAAAGTGCGTACCTGTAAAAGAATCCCCAGGGATTTGAACTCCTACAGCATTTGCTGAGTTGGGGAACACATAGCAGCTGGTGATCTGTGAAAGATCACAGAAAATGATATTTAAGAGTTTTTCTTTAGGGCAATTTCAAGGGTTAAAAGAAAGAATCAGGAAGACAGCCAGTTACATAATGTGTGGGACATGGTAGAAAATGAAAATGCGGAGTCACCTTGTTAAAAAAAAGTGGAAAAGAGTAAGATGTAAATGATTTGCAATAATTTTAGTATTCATCTTTATATTGTGAAAAATCAGTTTTAAATGCAAATATTAATGTGATTAACTCCCATGCAGAACCACCAAAATTACTCAATGTTTATTACATAGTATATGCGTTTATGTGTATTTTTCCCTTAACAGAATGGTATAAAACAAAAAGAAAGCTTGTGATATCTTTGGAATTGAATCTGATGTTCACAGCTTAGTTTCAGTGTCTTTCCAAACTTGATCTGACATAGCAAAGCCTTGTGTTCTGTCTGGACATAATCTCACAAAGCAACCACTGAGAACAAGTCACTGTATAACCCCCAAAACACCAAACATTCTATTTGCTTACTCTATGAATGACTGCTACAACATTACTGACTGCAGCTTTACCTTCACTCTAGTTTGCTCTTCCTACAGATAAGATTTATCAAGATACCCACTCAGAGAATTGCCTCCATATTCTGATGACATCCAATGGAGAGCAAACCTTTGGTTCCTTAGAACCTCTCCCAAATCACCCAACCAAAGCCTGTAATGGCTCTAATATCCTCTTACTAAGACCCCACTGATTCCCGTATTGTGTGTTATTCTTCACTGCAATGAGTAATAAACTCTACTTGTCAAATGACAGGTGAGTTCCTCAGGGGCACTGATGTATGAAAACTGCACAAAATCAACACCAAAGTTCCTATTCTACTTCTTGACATGTGCACACTCTACTAATGCTATCTTTAGTTTATGGATAAGGAAGGATGAAAGGAAAAGGAACTCTTGTTGCCCTGTCTTTCCCATTCCTTCTATGTCATTTTTAAAAATGTTAAGTGGCATCAGAAACTAACATGAATAAGAAAAGGTCATGTTGAGGTTCTTTGCTAGTTCATATTTGTTAGATGTCATTGCTTTCTGTGTTAGAAGCAAATTCATTTTAGAGCAGAGAGGAAGTTCTCTGGGGACTGTCAGCATCTTGGTTCATTCTGTGATGGATGTGACACACCTTGTCTTCACTCTGAGTCTCTGAATTCTCTATGGACTGACTGAAGCCTGTTGCTCATGGGGTATCATGAAAGCTACAGGTAAATGGCGGCCAACGAATGGCAGATATGCTTATTGTGCTTACCCTTTCTGTTCATTGTCCTGTTGAGCTTCATTTATAAAACACGAGTCCAAAGACATAATTTTTTTTTTTTTTTTTGGTTCCAGGGATTGAACTCCTGACCTTGTGCTTGTCAGGCAGGCACTTACGCTGCTGAGTTAAGTTCCTGCCAAAAGCACAGGGTGTATTGTTTTGTTTTGTTTTGTGTTTTAGTATTGGGAATCGAACTCAGGGCCTTGTGCTTGCTAGGCAGGTGCTGTGCCACTGAGCTACATCCCCAACCCCCAGAGATATAATCTTTAAAGAATTTTTTTGAAGAATTTCAAGGCAGCAATAGCAGCTCATGAAAGCAATCACAGGACCTTTCTGTGCATGGGCTCCTGTACAGCTGTGTGGGTTGTATGTTTAAAGCCCCAAAGCCCGCCTCACCCCAAATGGAATGAGCATCAGAATAGTGGGAAAGACACTACAGAGGTCTTAGTTGGATAAACTAAAATACCAATTTTTAATCTTTTTAAAACCTGGCATAGCAGAGTTACTAAGCAGTCCTCTTGGTGACAAGAAGCAGTGACCTTTGGACAGCCCTTCTTGTTTGGAAAGACCTCATTCCATCCCTGCCTTGATCACAAGAATCACTGTCTATGAAGCTTGTCTTTTAAAATGACATTTAGGGTTATACTTTTTTAAGCATAAAAATTATGATTATGGTCTAGTTTAGACACCATAACCCAATTTGCTGACATCCAATAACAGCCAACTTCAACTCTGAGCATATTTAGCAAATACTGATTCAGAAGTCCCAAGTACTAGGTACTGTTTTATGAGCTGGGAACTCAATGGCAAATCTCATAAAGGCTTTTCCTTCATGGTTGTCATGATTTAGGGCAGCAGATGATTCTAGGAGGGAAGAACAATCTTAATTCCTGTTTAGAAGAAAAAGGTGCAGCTCACCGCTAGAGTTCATTTAATTTTCAGTGACCAAGAATTGCTATATTTTCTAAATGGGAACACCACAACTAAAAATAGAATGCTATAAAAAGATGATGTCCTTTGCTTCCAAAGATTAATGATATAGAAGAGAAATGCAAAAATAATAATAAAAGTGAGATATTTCATAGCAGACTTTGGGGCTAAGGTTAGGACCATAATCTGGATATCATCTCAGGGTAAATGCTATAGGCACAAACTGTCATTGAGTATTCTTGGGGCCAGCTGGTTATGGATAGGAATGGCAAAACCTTGATTTCACAGAGAAGTGACAGAAAATGCAACATGACTAGTATTTTTTTTAGATAATTCTATTTTTATTAGAGACAGGAAGGTAAATTTGTCCAATTTGTGGGTTTTTCTAACTTTCAGTTAAAATATGTCTTCCAGAATATTTTCTTAGTGTATTATAATGATTTTGTATTTTGGAGCTTGCTTTCTTTGCCAAATGCTTATTTATTCTATAACTTGAAGTTAGAACTACTAAATAGAAATAAATCATGTATGTAATTTTAAGCTTCCTAGGAGTCACATTTAAAAACTTATATAAGACAAGTAAGATTCAGATTAATATTTTGTTTAAATGCACACAACCTAAGCAATTTTTTAGTGTATAATCTCTACTCTTGTACTAAGTCTTTGAAATCTGATGTCTTAGTTCAGATGAGCATATTTCAAATACCTTCAGATTACACCTGGCCACTAACTACCACAATGGGCAGTGCCACTTTGTATCCAATGTCTTGTCTAAAGAATCCTAGCCATCTCAGAGTCATCACTGTGAACCCTGTGCAGAGAGAAACTGGAACAAAGGAGCTAGACTGATAGTCTGGAAGCTCAATGTTGATGCAATGAGATATAGTGCTGTGTAAGACAGAAAGTTGAGTCCAACATGACAGTTGATTGAGAAAGGTAATGCAATTCAAGGAAGAATGCTAATTAAAGTAAATGCCCAAACTATAACTCAGGGCCAGGGTGATGAGCCCAAGGGTGAGCTTGAGTACAAGAGGAAATACAGTAAGTTCAGGGAGGTGGACTGTTTAGCCTCATTAATGTAAAAACTGAATCAATCATGTTTTTTTCAGAAAGATGGGGCCCTTTTCTGTACACATGCTTCATCACCTGTGTGGCCTGACTTCCCTGGGGTATGGGTCTGGTTTTGCAGCACTCGCATTTGAGTTGGGAGTGAGTTCATTTGGTGTTTCCTTATCTTTACAGCTCTTTCCTGGCTCAAACACTTAGTATTCCTGCAAGAAGAAACATGTCACTACAAGCAGCCCTGAGTACCAGGCAGGTGTTTACATTGCATGAGAACTGAGGATTTAGAGTATGCTAAGTCCTGGGCTTCAAATCGAGGAAGCTAAGCCCCTTCTTGCAACTACATCCAATTTTCATTGGAAAATTACTTTGCAAGAAAATGGCACTGATTCTGCCCTCTTTTTCGCCAGCTGGGTTCTCTAGGCTTACAGCCTCTGGCTTAGGAGGGATACAGAAAGCATGGAGGAAGGGGGCTTTGCATAAAACCTTGTCCTGTTTTACAATTCAGAACTGAAATTAGAGCAGAAATAGAAGAGTAGGAGACAGACTAGGGAAATGTATTTGATTATTGCATTAACTCACAGAACATGCAAACATTCATAGGTTAATCAATAATTCAGCCTAATCAGCCCAATAGTCTTGGCAGATAGTGTTTGTTTTAATAAGTACACCTATTGGGGGCATGAAACTTAGAGTAGTTTTGGTTTGTTTGCTTTGATTTGTTTTTTTCGGAGCAAACAAATGCCTTTACCTCTTTATCTATAGTTGCCAGGTGCCTCCCTGGTTCCTTTACTCTATGATGTATAAATTCCACACACCTAAACTGACAAGGATATATTCTTCTTTCTGTTCCTATTCATTCCATAATCTGTCTTTAAAATGTGAATTTGAGTCTACTTTGTATAAGACATTTTGATTCATTTAACTATACATGATTCTACATTTTTCTGTTTTCTTTGAATCTCCAGTTTTTTAAAAATGCATTTGGATCATATTCCTTGCTAGGTTTTAAAGGATCTGAAGTGAAAGATGGGGTCTTTAATTTGTTACTGCCACATTCTTCCAATTTCTTCAGCCACTTCTCTCTCTTTCTTTAGACTGTGGTGGGCTAACCATACCCTCAGGGCTGAATCTGCCACTTCACCTGTTTTTATAAATAAAGTTTTATCAGAACACAACAAACCATGCTTGTTTGTTTCCCTATTGTTTCGGGCTGCTTTTGTGCTACATGCACACCATTGAACAGCTGCAACCGTCTGGCCTGCCAAGCCTAAAATTTATTCTCTGGCTGTTTATAGAAAGAATTTGCTGACACCCTAGTGCAGAGGTATTTTGCACCCCCCTGCCAATTTTCTACATCTATTTTAGAATTAAGATGAATATAGACTGTCTTGGGTACATAGGCAGAAGCACCCTTGTCAATCACACAATGGCCTCAGATTCTTCCTGACTTTGTCACTTCCTGAAGAACTTCCTCAATTCATTAGGGTCTCAATTTCTTCATTTACAGAATGGAAACAATATCAACCTGTCTCTAGTTTAAAAAAAAAGTTCCTTGTAAAAAGCACTAAAAAATACACAGCACAGTGCTAGGTAGATAAAATAACTACAATAAAATGAATGACATCATAATAATGACAAGAATAATCATTATCCTTGCCAAATTCTAACCTCCTATGCCAAAGCAAAGCCTCAGATAGAAAAATTTCCATAATCACTTTCCAAAGCAGCCCAGAGGAAAGGGAGAAATGTTGTTATTGGAGAGTTGTCTATGAAAAATCATTCCCTGAACCTCATGACTCTTCTTTCACTTGTAAGAAATCCTTATGTTTATCAAGTGTCTGAATGCACCATCTACTATTCTGAGGCTCTCCCAACATTCAGGGCATAAAGACAGAGTTTTTACACCAAAGCAAAGATTATTTACAGCTATCAAAAGATTATTTACAGCTATCAAACTCCAGCATTTATTTGGGGTTAGTTGTTTTAATTAATGCCACTTGAGGTTTCTTTGTTAATTTACTTCTTCCTGCGAAATGATAATATGACAAATGCTTGCTTTCACTTTCATTGTTTCTGACCCCAGCAAAGCAGAGCTACGCAGATATGTTTTCACATCCACTTGTTTACAAGTTTTGTGAATTAAAAAAAACCCTTCTGAATCTCCACTGTCAACATTGGATATAAGTTCTAATAGATAACGTGTGTTAGTTTATATTAGACTAACAACCAGCCCATCGCCTTGTTCCTAAATTCTGTGAAGAGTTTATTGGAAAAAGAACTATGGGATTTAAGTAGTATGCTTTGATTTTTTTTTAAGGCTACTTTAGCAGAACAAACTTTTAAAGGTGGCAGCATAGACCAGTGCAAAGGGAAAATGTTGACTCATGTACCTACTTGGTTCTGTTGGTAGTGAGTGGCTACTTGGTAAGCTCTGTGGGAACCATCCAGAGGATGCTTTGGAAATCTCCGTGGGTGTCAGTCAGGTAACAAATGGTGATGTCCTCCATGACTGCCAAAGCAGAGAACAGATGGTCCTTCTTTCAAGTTAAGGAACTATTATTTCCTCATGACTCTAATAGTTTCATTTCTTCCAGCGTAGTTCTTATGTCTCATTTCATCAGCACATACAAGATATAATGCCACTTTATGGAAAGTAGGTATTCAGCAAATATTTACTAAATGAACCAATAACAGTGAAATTCCTGCATGCTTTTACTGTGGTTTACATTATTTTAAAAAGCCAAGTAAATACGTTTCTTTTCTACCTTAGCATGATTATGGAAGGATAATCAATATTTGAGAGAAACTTTGAATGTTTCAAAGAAAAAATTACTCTTTATACATTGAGTTATTATTGCTTCCACTGTGAGGGAGTGTGTACCTTGCTGTAAGCCTCAGATTCCTAGGCATTAGTTTGTTTATTGTAGGATCTGACACTTTTTAGAAATTTTGTATATCTCTCCCTCTTGCTCTGCCACATTCTATAATGTTGCCTTTATATCCACTTCCCAACTCACCTCTGATTAGAGGTTGAGTACTGTACTGATGTATTTAGTTTGAAGGTGCAACTCTGTTCTGAAAGACACAGGAAAGAAGTCATCTAGCAGCCTTTACACCTAGACATTACACTGTGTTCTCTTTCTTAGGAGGAAGCACTTGAATGTATAAAAACACACTACTTAAAAATTCTGTTTCATGTCTATGCAAGTAGATTACAAATTTAGGGTTGTCAGGGATCATGTCTTTGTATTCTTTCTAGTAGCAAGAACAGTATAAAAGACTTAGCCTGTTATTTATAAATATCTGTTGATTGTTGTTAAGGACTGGATTGTGTTCTCCACAAATTCAGGCTGAAGCCGAAGTCCCATGTGCCTGTACTGGGCAAAGTGAATTTAGAGAGGTAAATTATGCTAAATGAGATCTTTAGAATAAGTGGTGCAATAGAATTAGTATCTTCATAAAAAGAGCCAGCAGGAGCTCTCTTTCTGCACACACAGAGACAAGAGGTCATTTAAAGATACAGTGAGTAGGTGGTCATTTGCAAATCAAGGGGAGAGGACTCACCAGATACTAACCCTCTGCCAACTTACCTTGAACTTTCAACCTCCAGAATTGTGAGAAAATAAAAGTCTGCTGTTTATGCTGCTCAGCATATGGGATTTTGGTGTGGTATCTTGAGAAGAAGGATACAACTAGCTTATTAAACAATTGATAAATACAACATATTTTATTTAATTTTTGTTTGTTTGTTTTTGAGACAGAAACTTCCTACAGTTCCGGATAGACTTGAAGTTACTCTGGAGCTCAGGCTGACTTTAAACTTGCAATTCTCCTGCCTCAGCCTCCACTGTGCTTGGGTCATTGGCATGTCCTACTACCCCTGGCTCAATAAATAAATATTTTGAGTTTATTTCTAATAACATTATTCTAAATGAAAGGACAGTTAAGCTGATCCATGGAACACCAAAGTTTATAAAATTTGACGTTAGTTACATTGCATATACAGCAAGAGATAAAATTATTTGGAAATTCAGAACTTTTTTGAAAATTTGATAAATCTGAAGAAAACAGTCAATCTAACAGAGAATAGAAAATATAATGTAAAAGAGGAATTAACAAAATTAAAATATAAAGGATTGTAAGTATGTGACAAGATATTCAAATCTACTGATAAAGATATACAAATAACATAAAATAATGTATTGTATATATACATTTCAAATATATTATTTTATAATATGTAGTATTAATTTACTGAGAAATTGAGATAGTACCATTCCCTTTATTTTTTACTTTCAATTTTCACTATTATTAATCTATTACATTAAGTTAATGGGCTGCTATTGATATATCATTGCCTTAGTTTGATCTGGCTTCTATAAACTGGATGGCTTCCAAAGAACCAACATTATTTCCCACAGTGGTAGGGGTTGGAAAGTCCAGGAGAAAGGTGACAGCAGATTTAGTGTCCAATGAGGGTCATTCCTTGGGTCATTGATGGTGTCTTCTACATGGTGGAAGGGATGAGGGAGCTCATAAGAGCTCCTAATTACCTCCCCAAACCTTGTCTCCTAGCACCATCATCTTGGGTGTGAGAACTACAACATAAGAATTTTGGTGGGACAGAAGTATGGCAATCATGATTAAAGTTCATAGTTCACTCAGAATATACATTTAATTTTTATGACTCATAAACATAAAAAGCCAGTAATTTCCAAAAACAGAAGAATAAGGACTTTCATATATAGATTTATGGTTAGTGACTGTAAACAGATATGAATTCTCTAGAAAGCAATTTGACCAAGTCTATGGAAAATTAAACATGCATATCTAACACAGAAATTCTACTTGTAGGAATCATCTTACAAGCATATCTGCTTGAATACACAACTGTATTCTCTCAGGAACAATCCCTCCAACAACATTTGTAAAAAAAAAATGTATGTGTATATATATATATATACATATACACACAACACCTACATATTCTTTATAGCACTTGTACACAGAATGTTGCATGTCTATTAAAATCTGTATAGATAACACATATTTATATGTAGATGTGCATAAAGTATATGTCTGTGTTTGCTCTCTATATAGTGATGGCAACCCTCTTGTTAAATGAATAAAACAAGCTGTAAATCATTTAGTAAGTGCATAGTATACTTTCATTTGGATTGGACGAAGTTACCCATGTGAAACTTCATAGAAAGTTCTAAAATAGATTTCCGTAGAAATCACAGGGCAATGTCATAGTACCCAAACCACAGGGCTGACTGGGATAATGAGGAGAGAGTGAACACCAACATTTTATTAGTGACATATTAGAAACAAAGATAGGAACTTAGTGAAGAAGATACCACAGTTTACCCATATTAAATGGGTGAGAAATACATAAATGTTACAATAAATATGGTGTTTCTCTTGGAAAATAAAGTGCTTGCATTTACCTGTGGGAAGGGCTGCAGGAGGGTCTTGCTTTCTGGTGAGGGAGTGGATGGGGTTATCTGAGACAGAGGGGAGGTGGTGACACTTAGTGTGGCTCAAACCTGGTGCACTGAGGTAGCTGGTTGTCATTTAGGGTGGATATGGGTGCCTTATGCTGATTCCTAGACTGCTTGTCAGTTGTATTTAATTATTACTTTTGCAGATAAAGTTGAATATAAGAAAATAGGAATTCATATTATGTTCATGTTGTTCCCCAATATCTCAGTCCTATTACAATGCATTTGCATTTTCAAACAAATTGTAGTAGAACTGTTTATACATTGGTACATTTCTACACACATGGAGAGGAGGAGTCTAACTTCCAAATCTATGTATATTGACATGACTTCCACCCCTCTCCATCTCTCAATAGAGAGGATGTGCTGTGACCTAGATCTGAAGATGGAAGGTTTGCCTGTCTCCCTCTAGCAACCAGGTCCCTTTTAGACAAGAATGTCATTGCCGTAAGGTAACCATGTGCCCCAGTAGCCATCATTTTGGCTGTATAGGCAGCAGGTAAGTGGGCAAGAGGATTGTTGCTGCTCCTGAGAGCTGGGCTGAGGGATGCTCCTTCGTGTTGGTTAAGCATATGAGAACACAGGGCCACCATTTACCTACTGCAGGAGAGGTCATTGGCATCTTCTCTTGAACCTCGTTTTTGCAGATCTGCTCTAGGGTACTTCTGTGAGGAGCTACAGCAAAGCAGGCCTGTCATGGGGCCTTGGAGTGTTAACCCGAGCCTTATTACTTAGTGACAGATGTGTGCCCTGAGGCTGCAGAAAGCAAGTGCTTGGTTATATAAGTGATCGTGGAGTTTTATAGCTGAGACAAGCAAATGCTCAGCCCAGAGATTATTACATTATCCAAGAAGAAACATTCACTGTGAATAGTG
The DNA here is from genome assembly GCA_004363535.1 of Dasyprocta punctata. Classification (NCBI taxonomy): domain Eukaryota; kingdom Metazoa; phylum Chordata; class Mammalia; order Rodentia; family Dasyproctidae; genus Dasyprocta; species Dasyprocta punctata. Next base: position 16,974 of record RJWM01021540.1, read on the forward strand.
GAAAAGGTTCTCTAGTCCTCAATTCAAATAACCCCTTTTAAGAGTTTGTTTTTTAAAAGCAAAAGCCACTAATGGTCTCCCCACATGAGCATGTAGAATCTCTTAACAGGAGGCTAGTCTGCCCCTTCCCTGAGGATACCATCCTAGAAGAAGGCAATTTATTAAGCAGGCTTCTAAATTTCTCTTTCTCTCCCTCTAACCCATTCTCTACAGGAACAAGCAGCATGAGCTGTTAAAGATAGGAATCTAATTGTGTCCCTTCCCTTTAGTGTCCTCTAGTCATAACCCTGTCTTGAAAGTGGCCCCAGGCTCCAATTGACCTGGTTATTGTCTCCTTCCAGAGTCATCTCATGTCACCTGTTCCGTGACCACTGAGCATCCAGGCATGCAAAGGGATTTTCTGAGACTTGGATGCTATATTCTTCCTGCACCTGTGGCTGCTCCCTCCCAGGGAAGGCTCCCATTGAGTCCTTCGCTGGTGCAGCCTCTTCTTCACTTTGTCTGAAAACCCGTCCCAGCCGATCCCATTAGAAACTGTTCTGATAAGAGTGACCTTCTGTATTGATTAGCTTTCTTCCTTATCATCGGTCTGCTCACCAGTGCTCTTTGTCCTTACAATGAACATTCCAAGGGAGCAGAGGCCTCAGCTGCTTTGAGGACTGCTGTGTTTCTGGCATGCAGCCCAGAGCCTAGCCTATGGCGGGTGCCCAGTAAACATTTGGGAAGTCAGTGAATAAACAAGAGCAATGGGAAGGATGCTCACTGGGTAGTAGTAGCAATGAAAGTTGTTAAATGTGTTGAGATCATTCAGTAGAGTGAACTGCATGGAGCAGCTATGAAAACTCTGGCCAGTGTTACCCAACCTGGGCCAATAGGGCATCCATCAGAAAGTAGCAAAGTAGATGGCAACTCTCACTGAATATGAACAGAACTGGCTATATATTTATTTTTTTTGAAGAGAGGGTATTATTTGGTCCTTTACTCGATATTTGGCATTCAAGATGTCAATGCTAAATCAGTTCAAAGTGCCATTCCTAGGAATGAGATAGCCAGAGCAGGATGCTATAATGGAAAGATAAGCAAAGTCACCATGAAGAGTTTACTCCAGAAAAGAGTGGTAGGCCCCAGGCTTCTGGTTCATGGGTCATAGAGGGTGGTTGGTTCTGCAACCAGGTAGGTGGGGTTTACGGGTGGACAGTGGAGAGGTCCATGCTGTTGCTGTCCCTGTTGACCAGCCCAGCCCCGGCAGCAAAGAGAGGTCAGTGTATAAAAATGCTTCAGGTCTGGAGAGTGTCTGAGGAATGTTCCCATTTGGGGTGCATTTTAATAATTTCTTAGAGTAGAAACAGATATCTTTACTTCCTTTAATGCAAAGTCATGCTAAATTTGGGCAAGGTTGTTATACATCACATAAATATAACTTTTTTGTGCACTGAAATTGATCCGCTGTGGCAAACAATTGAAAATAATGGACACCAACTTGGTTAGATGTAAAATATCATAATAGGGAAGCCTGATTATTTTTATTATTAGTATTTTTTATAATAAAGAATTCATTTATATTTGTACTTATCTTGGTACAATCAACATGATTCTGTAAGTTCTTACTTTTTAAAATTTTCTGTTTTTTCCATGAGATAATAATAGTAGTAATAAATGTTGCTTTATTATCCAATTAATCCTAAAAATTATGTAGCAAAGTTGAGAATACTCCTGTGTGTGTATGTGTGCACGAACATGCGTGTGTGTGTGTTCTCATTTATTCATGAGGAAACTGAGGTCAGGAAAGATTAAATAACTCACTCTATATTTCAAGGTCTATTAAGGATATGAGAGGTACAGATCTAGAAAATCAGATCCTGAAGTCTTAGTATGCTCCATTTCTTTGCAAATCTAAACTTTTCAAACTTAATTGGAGGGAGGAGAACTATGTTTGTGCATGTAATTCCCAAGTCATGGACACTGAATTTTTCTCAATTTCTAGATATTTTATCTTTGAAATACAAAATGCTTTGAAATGTGCTAACAACATATGGTGCTTTTTGGTCTACAGCTCAAATGTTTTGAGGATTTTGTTTTAGTCTGATTCATGTATCATTTTATTAATAATTATAAAAATGAGGTTTGACAAAATTATGTCCAACAAGAGTGAAAGATCCCTCTCTTTACTCCTGTCTCCTGTACCTAGGTGCAAATAGTTTTACCAATTCTTTGTATTACTTCTCAGAAGCATATTATTTCTTTAAGAACTTATTCTTATATGAATATATGAACATATATTGAAAATAAATAACAGGCTAATTCTACAGATAATGTTCTGCAACTTGTTCTTTTTCATTAAAGTCTGCACATAAACCTTTGTCCCATCAATAAGTGGCATGCAGATAGAGATGCAAGAAGCCCACTGTAATTCATTTATTGTAAGAGCAACAGTCTAGAAGGAACCTAAGTGCATATTGCCAGTAGCTCAGTACACTTCTGTGGAAGGAATACAAATGGTTGTTTCTGTGTCACGTAAGCAGTCTTTGAGGATTTGTTGTTGTTGTTGTTATCAAAACCGTAAGCAGAACATAATCTTTCTTTTTAAAAAATAACTCTGTGGAGCCGGGCGTGGTGGCGCACGCCTTTAATCCCAGCACTCGGGAGGCTGAGGTAGGTGGAGCATTGTGAGTTCGAGGCCCGCTTGGGCTACAACGCGAGCGCAAGGCTGGCCTGAGCTACATAGTGCGACCCTGCCTCAAAAAACCAGGGCCGGGAGTTTGGCTCAGTGGCTTAAGCGCCTGCCCTGGCAGGCGTGAGACTGTGAGTTCGATCCCCTGTGCCGCAAAAAAAAAAAACAAAAAACAAAACAAAACAAAAATAGCTCTGTGACAAGCAAAGAATTAAGTTACAGAATCTTCTCAAAGGAGATCCAAAGGGTCCAATTCTGAACTTTTAGCCCTCCAGCACCAGTCAGTGAAGACTCAGAGTTTTTGAGATCCTGGGTGGTGAATTTATTGAACATAGATAGCATAAATCTATTGAGTAAACAGGCCGTGTTGCAGAGAAAACATCAGACAATCTTCCTCCTGGTGGCTTCTCCCCATGTGTCACTTTGTGAAAGCTGCTTGTTTGGTGGAAACAGACACATTTTGGCTCCTTTTGGCTCTGTGCAGCCAGTGGAAAAGCCAAGTCGAATCCCACTCTACCTCATGAATCATCCCGCAATCTGCCAGTGGAGTGCTGGCGGAGGCCACATTGTTTGAGGAGAATGAGGTACAGAACTAAGAGGAAACATGTTGATTCTCAAATCTTAGGCCATTTGTAGTACAATTAGAAACATAATGTTTTGACTTCAAAGCTGATTGCATCTGATAGGGATATCAGCAAGACATGATAAATATTGAACTTTTTAGTGTAACTCAATAAAATCAGAATTTTAGTGATGATACCATAACATCAAGTGCTAACGGTATGAAATTGCTTTTTCCCTGCTCCTTTAAGAAATGTAGAAACAAAATCAGACCACAGATTTACCCAGCTTAGTGATAGAAACATATCAGATATGTACTTTATATCTTGGTGATTTTAAACTAAAAATAGAACACTATTGATTATTTGGCTTTTTTTATGTGGGGAGAGGAAAGAAACGTATAGCTTGAGCATAATACTGTGAATGACAAACATACATCTTAGGAAATTATCATTATAAAAACTTTCTTCCCACAAAAGCCTCTGTTTTAATAAAAATGTAATGTGTGTGATCATTTAAAAGCTCTATGTGGCTATTTGCATCCTTACCATACTTGAATTTTATTAGAACAATAGTAAATACAGATGGTCTTTGACTTAATGGTGGTCTGAATTATGATTTTTATATATTATGATGGTGTAAAAGCAATACACTTTGGGTAGAAACTTTACTTTGAATTTTCACAGGCTAGCAATATGCAATATGATCTTCTCTTGTGATTCTGGGCAGTGGCACTGAGCCACAACTTCTAGTCAGCCACCCAATCATGAGGGCAAACACCTAATATTCTACAGTGTGCTGTGCTGCCAGTGTTTTTTTCTTAAAACATATATGAGCATCCAAAAAATACATGTGCTATCAACTCTTCATTATACAATAGTCTTTGTGTTAGATGATTTTACCCACCTGTGTGCTAAGTGCACTGAGAATGTTTTTGAGCAAGTTTAAGTAGGCAATGCTAAACTGTTTTGTAAGTTAAACGTATAAAAAGCATTTCTGATTTAGACTATCTTGAACATATGATGGGTTTACAGGGTATGAAAGAAGCGTCTGTACAGTAATTTACTTCTCTAATGGACATGTGTACATATAGTGGCCTTGTTGAATTCGTCTGCTGGTCTCTGTGATGAGATTTGATGGCACAGGACATATTGTCATGCCTACTTATTTAGTGTAGTGCATATCAGTGGTTTGACACATAGTCGGCTTTAAGAAAATATTTGTTAGGTGAATGAATGAATAAATGAAAAGATTCAGAAGAAAGATTATCTAATTTGTGTAAGTTTGTTTAGTATTGTTTTCCTGTGATGCAGATATTCAAAGGTCTGTGTTTCAAATGGGAAAATCTTAAAGGATATATTTCTGTTTTGCATAAAGGCAGCCACAAAACATAGTAGCTTATGTGAGCTCACAGTTTTCCAGGTCAGGTGGCCGTTGTGGCTCAACTAGATTCTCTGTTTCAGGTTTCACAGGCTGAAGTCAAATTGGGAACCAGGTAGAGGAGGCTCATGTGGTGGTGGCAGTATTTGGTTTCTTGTGATTTACACTGAGGCCCCTCTTTGCTTCCTGGAGGTCAGCCTGGGGTTGCAGGTTGCTCTATGCATCACATTCTTTCTCACTCATGTTAACTTTCTTTCTTTCTTTCTTTCTTTCTTTCTTTCTTTCTTTCTTTCTTTCTTTCTTTCTTTCTTTCTTTCATTCTGGAAATCAAACCCAGGGTCTCATGGATGCTGGACAAGTGTTGTATCACTGAGCTACATCCCCAGCCTTAACCTCACCATAACCTTTCCATCTTTTAACTGGCAAAGATATTTGGAGATCTTTTCATTTTAAAAGTCTCACATGGTATGAAATATACCTCCTAATCTTAAAATCAACTAATATGAGATCTTAGTTGAAGTTCAAAATTCATTATACATTTTACCTTCACAGATTTACCTTTAATTACATACTTATGGGAAGGAGAGGTTCGTTTTTAGAATTCTGCCTATCACAGGGGACCATTAGAAAGGGAAATAGATGGGAATCCAACAATAGTTGTGGGGATTACAGTCCGCACTCAGGAACCCTGCTCGAGGACCTTCAGACTAAAAAGAAAATTGAACATTATGGTGGTTATAGAACTCAGGTGGAGGTCAGTTCTGTTATGGGGTTTAGGCTGGGTATTCTTGAACTAGGTCAGTGCTTTCGTTTATGGAAGAGTTAGTCTGCTGCTCCTAGATGATTTTTTCCATTGCTAACCAGGTCTCAACTTGCCAGATTCCTGTCTCCTTGGCTCATGAACTAGCAGTATTTTCATAGTGTTTGGGTGCATTAGAAAGTATTTTGTTACTTGATGTTCCTCAGTGCTTTGTGCTCTCATCACATATTTACATAAATAGCAGGAAATGTGATTAATATGTGCCAGGCAATCTCTTCCCTTGAGTCTAAGTAAGTTCATTCCACTTAGGTTCAGACTAAGATGCCAGTGCTCTGAGCTTCTACCAGGTTTCCTGGCAAGAAAGTCAGTATAGCTTCCTGTTCTTCTACCCACATCTTCTGAGAATTCCCAGATTCTATTCACGTTTTCATGACTAGCTCTGTACTGACCATTTTCATCTCTTGCTGGAAAGGAAGGAGCTCAGATGTAACTTCCAAGTCCAAAGGCCAATGAATGTCACATCCACTGTCCTCTCTGCTCCATGACCCAGTATTAATACTATTTTTTGCTATAGATGGGATGGCTCAGCAGTTGTTTTGAGGGGAAGAAACAGGAAATAGCACTGAGAAGCCAAGGTCTTTCTCCCAGTTTTGTTTGTAGGTTAGACGCCAAGAAAGGCAGCAAATGGCTTGTCTTAGTTACTTTTCTAATTGCTGAGACAAAACAACAAAAGCCCACTTAAGGGAAAAAAGGCTTATTTGGCTCACAGTTTCAGTTCATAGTCAGCTGGCTCCAAGGCAGTGTGACACGGCAGACTAACATCACGGAGAAGAAGCAGTTCATGGTAGACAAAAGGTAGCAAAGCAAGCAAGGCATCTTCACATCGTCTTTTTGCCATTTTATATTTTATCTAGGCTACCAGAGTTTGAGCGGTGCCAAACCAATCAGTGGACTGATTTAGTAATCACAGATCCTTAATCCCAGCATCGCATGCTCTAGATTCAGCCACCTCTGATAAATCTCCTCCTGTGACCCGCATGAGGTTTTGTGGGGCGGGGGTGGGGGTGGGGTGGACATCTAGACATAAACCATAATATGTGTCTCTTGTTTTCTTGCTCTCCTCATCCTTAAAGAGCTCACCTACTGCCTTTGTTTCAACTGTGTCTTCTGTGTAGATTTCTTCACTATCTAGCTTTCCAGGCAAATTGCTTTTTAGAACTTCACTCATGTTTCCAGATTTTTACTAGACATTTTGTTTGGATTTATTTTCATTGCCAGACTTAACATACGTAAATCATCTAATTCCCAGTTGGCTCAGTCTCTAGGCTTTCTTATTTTTCTTTTTCAAGAAGTCTCACAATTCTTCAAGTAATACTTTCATAATCTCAGATACATTTCTGACTCTTTTATTTTTGCCAATCATTTGCTCTAGTAGTTTCATAGGGCCAATATAACAAAGTACTACAAACCTAGTATTTTAAAAAACAGAAATGTAGGTAAGCATGGTGGTGTTTGCATAAGTTCCAACACTCTGGAGGCTTAAGCAGGAAGATCACAAGTTTAAGCCCACCCTGAGCAACTTAGTGACCTAGTGAGACCAGGTTTCATAAAAAGGGGAGGAGGGCTCAGTGGGAAGACCTCAGTTCAATTCCCCATACAAAAACAAAATCAAAGCAAACAAACAACCAAAACCAGAAATATGATATCTAGAAGCCTGAGATCAAGGCGTTGTCAGTGTTGATTCATTCAGAGGCTAGGAGGGATCATCTGTTCCATGTCTCTCTTGTAGCTTCTGGTAGTTTGTTAGCATTCTTAGGTATTCCTTGGCTTACAAAAGCATTGCCCCGATTTCTAAGTTTATCTTCCCATGATGTTCTCCCTGTGTGTGTATATCTGTGTCCAGATTTTCCCCTTTGTAAGTATAATAGTTGAAATCTAAAAAGGAAAGTCTCATATGTTCAGAGGTGGGGCTTTAAGAAGGTGATTGGATCAGGGCTATACTCATCAATGAATTAATCCACCAAGAAGCTAATAGCTCAACGTACTTTCATTAGGTGGAGTTGGTCCAAAGAGACCAGTCACTGGGGGTATGCCTTGACCCAGGCTCTTCCCCTCTCCTCCTTGCTTCCTGGATGGTATGAGGTAGGCAGCTATGCTTCACCATGCCCTTCCATCATGCCATTTCTGCCTTGAATCCAGCCAACAGTGGATTGAATCTTCTAAAAACTGTGAAACATAAAACCTCTTCTCCTTTAAATTTTGAGTGTCAGTTATTACGACTTAGGGATAGGAAAGTGACTAAGACTGTAAGGATGCCAGTAGCTAAGAGGCAAACCCCATCGCAGTATGATCTCATTTTGGCTTAATTATATCTGAAACAACCTATTTCCATGTGAGTGTCACTCTTACGTACCTGAGATTAGGGCTTCAACATACGAATAGAGAGTAAGAGTTCTGACAACCACTAAGTCAAAAGGGATGATCTGACTCAGATTCTCATGATCAGAGTATTGTAATTCTTGGTTGCTTTATATTTGAAATTTTTAGATCAGAGTGGGTTCAATATTTAAAAACAATTCAAAATCCTGTCCAGGAAAATGTTTTTATTTCTTAAAAACTGGCAGCATTTTGGGAATTCAAAACTAAATGATATAACTGCAGCAAGTGTTTTGGAAAGTTTCATATAAAACATAGATCTATTCTGCTCAACACAGCACAAGTGTCACAAAACTTTGTTTCTGTTCTTTCCTTAAATTGCCACATAATTATACAAAAGGACACATATGTACACAAACATACAGAGACAACTTAAACAGGAGAGAGAACAGCAAAAAATTTTGAAAAACAATTGAGGAAGAGTAACTGACTAAACAAAAATATAAAAAGCTTAAATCTAAGCAAGCAGTGGAAGAAGCTTATAAAAAAGTTGACATATACCTCAGAATCCCCAAAATTCAGAAACTGGTGGTACCAAATATGTGTGAAAATGGTGGTACTGAAAACAGAAAATTTGAAATTTTGAAATAGAAGATGTTAGACTTTTCAGCTCTGTGGTTTTACTGCTTTTATTTGAGCAACTGCCATTTCCATACTCTGATAAAATATCAGTAATTAGTCAGAAAACTTTACCCACAGGGAGTTTGGACTTGAGAATACCAGAGACACCATTTTGAAACCAGAGTTTGATTGAAAGTCAAAATGATGTTGAATTCATCTTCCTCAAACTTTCTTCTCTCACTCACTTCCCAGAACTTTACCAACAAGAACTGTATTCTATCCAGCAAGAGAGTAAAGATAAAAGTTCATCAAAACTTTCAAATTTCTGAGGGAAAATAATTTCCTACTTTATATTCTATACCCAGCTAAACAGGCTATCAAGAAGACAAAATTGTCAGATATGCATGACTTCAAAACTTTACTGTCTTTATATGCTTTCTCTAGATGTTACTAGAGGATATGCTGTACTTAAAAGACTAAACAAAATAATCAGAAGACATAGGTCATAGGAACTAGGTGATTCAGCATTTAAGAAAGGGAATTAGATTCTCAACATGAATAGCAAATGACCAGTCCAGATTGAAGCAGAAGGACAAAGAACTTGGGAAGGAATATAAGTGAGATTTTAAAAATATTTTTTTAAATTTAATCTGATGAATTTGAATGTAAACAGAGACATTTTATACATTTGGTATAATTTATAAACTTTAAGGACTTCTGGCATTTGAGGTAAAAAAACAATCTATTCTTCAGTGTTGATACCAAAAACATGTGCCTGCCTTCCTCTTCCCATGTCTGTACAGTGTTTCATTTCTGTTTTCCTCTACAACTGGGCTTAGCAGAACATAGCCCACCTAAACTTAAAAGTGTAAGCATATTTTTAGATACCTGAAAATGTATCACATTGCCTGTGATTTCCTTTCAATTAAGAACCCAAGGGAGTCCCATGCTAACTCTCTAAAGTTCAGTCAAAATACTTTTTTGAAAAAAAAGAAAACTCTCTAATAGAGGTTTTGTCTTGTAGGAGGTTAGATTAAACCTGGGACATAATACAAAGAACTTAAATGCAAAGGTCTTCTGTGCAACAATAAAGTTGAATCCAGTCACAGAAAATACATGAGGTTGCAAATAAAATGCACATAGGCAGACACGGCAGAAAGGTCATGGAAATCAGCTTGCCATTAATAGTCTTGCTATCTACCATCTCAAACTCAGTGAATCAAAGAGAAGTGTGATGTGTTACTTAGGGGAGCTGCTCTAAGCTCATGGGAAAAGATGGATGGGATCGTGTGACACAGAATACCATTTCAGGGAGTAGCACATTTCCAGGAGAGCACATATCATTGTTTAAGACCCAGGCCAGGAGTCAGTGGTCCACTGTAAAGAAGTTAAAGTGGAGCAAAAAGTCACGACCGTGCTTGGCTCTCAAGGTTGGCAAAACCTGGATAGGGGAATTTAGGCAGTCATTGGTATAAGATAGCTGTTAGTTGGAAAATCACTTTTAGGCAACTGTTCTCTAGGCAATACGCAAGTCCTGGGGATGGTAGCTTTTATGTACAACTTAGGACAGAGGAAATATTACTCTCTTGGGTATTAAACTCTTCTTCCTCAAGGCACTGTAGGCCCAGATCAGAGATTTCAGAAACCTGGCAGTCAGTGTTAGTGTATTCCTGGTATGGCTAGGGAAAGAATTTCAATTTGAGGCAGATGGTAACGCTAAGGATATAGAAGTGCATTCTGCTAAATTAGGGCTGTCTGGGGGGTCTGGACTAGGATTGCTGCAGTTGGGGAGGGGGAGATCATGCAAATGAAAAAGGAGGTGAAATCCTCCCTCTGTTCAACATCGGGGACTCAAGGACAACAGAGAAAAGTGGGTGAATCTAAGGGTGAGAATTTAAAGAATAGTCTATTTGTATCACTATCATCAGAAGGTTCCTAATATGCTGCTAGTGTAAATAATCCCTTCATCCTGAGGTCCAATGAGCTATTCTGTAACTGCTAGATGTGTTTGGTTCCCACCCACTGAGACAGTGTCGTGGTAATATCTTCCACTCCCTCAGGGTGACTCCAGAGTCCTGGCGCTTCTTGAGGCTGCCACAACTTTGGATTCTGAGTATGTCTGACACAATCTCACTGCACTTCAGGTGTTGATACTCTGGTCAAGGTGTAGCAAACCACACCAGGAAAATTCCAGAAGGCTCAGCCTAATTGACCAACAGGATGAGATGCAGATTTCTTGCTTTTCTTTCCCAACTGTTCGTAGCAATTGACCAGTGGCTTGGTTACATGAAAGGTGGAAAAAAAAAGATGTTCATTGTCTCAAAGGCAAATGTCAGGGGCACACAGACATTTCCAATCATGCAAACACACCCATACACACCTACACATTCACACACAATGAAGTAACACTCTAGTTATCTAGAAACAAAATTGTCCCAAATTTCAACTTCAGGAAAAGGACATTAAATTTAAACTTAGGAAATAAAACTCATGCACTAATACCATTTTCCTTTCCTCTTAATTACTCACAGAAGATTGTTAACCCTAATTTTACAACAATTCTTAACATACATGAGGGGTTGCTTGCAACATCCAGGGAGAAATAGGGCTTCTGTTTAAAGTAGGCATAAACTGCAGAAATGCAAAAAATTATTTGGAATTAATTTGTATTGACATATTATATAATGTGCATTTATATAATTAAATACTTTGTTTTGCAAGGTGTTTTATTTTTGAGATTATAGAAAGAAGGGTGTATTGATTTTCCTTCCATCAAACTTCTATACAATTTCTTATATTTATGGTTCATCATTCTGTATAATTTTTTAAATTTTGTGAGTTTGAATGAATGAACTTTCTTTATCTGGAAAACTCCATGATGTATAATGCTTCATTTCCCAAGAAACCAAATGAAGTGTCACCAAGTATATTCTTGTTATTTATCTTTCCTTTAAACTGCTACTTAGATGCCGCCTACTCTAAGCCTCTGCACTACGCACAATTTTTTCTCTACTTGGTCCTTTTTCTTGGTTAAAAGCAAAATCATCAATAACCTTAGATGAAAACTGTTTGCAGTAGCATGCTGGGATAATCTGGTTGGAAGGCTCCGATTGATCTGTGTCTAAAGAGAAATGCAAACTGCATCAATTGCATCTCCACTTTCTCCCAAGCAAGTGTCCAGTGCCTCATTAGCGTCTTTGGCATTTCTCTGGCACCTGTTGTTTCCCATGATTTTATAAGCTGTCTGTTTCTAAATTATGGACTTATATTTCTGCAGGGCTCCCACCAGCAATCAAGGAAACACTACCTCATAGTCCCTAAGCCTGGGCACCATCAGAACCTTTGTCTAGGCATCAAGTATAATATAGGATGATTATTAGTTTTTGATGGTCTGAAAGCATCAGAGAATTTCTGTAAAAGACAAGTACAGATGCCAAATATTGAAACTTTACAAATAACTGTATAATTTAAAGATTTTATTTTTTATTGTAGATAATGTGAGTTCGCTAAAACGTGGCTTTCTGAGGGTGCACTGACCTCCAAAACTTTGGGATCTAGGACAAAAGAAAATGACTTAGTTTGATTCCACAAGTCTTTACCATGACTTGATCACATATTTGTTAAAAATCTACCTGTCCTCCTTGGAAACATATTTGTTCCTGGAAGCCTTAAGTTTTCCACTTAGTCTTTAGTTTATTTTGTTTTCGAGTAATGTGATATGATATTATGAAAATGCAAAGGATTCAACAAGCAATACTCTAATGCCTATGCAAATCTATGTGTAGCTATTTGTTCAAGTATATGCGTGTGTGTACATGTGTATGCGTATGCACACGTGTGGAAGGGTTCCAAATGGTACCATGCAAAATGAGCTGAAATTCTGAGTGCATCTAATTAACTCTGAAAGACTCATTTTTAAATGTCAAGATGTACAGAAATTTCTCGATGCTCTGTGAAATATTGTATTGGTTCTGAGATCATTTTCTTGATGGAAGGCAGACTGAACATGAGTTTATTATGAAGGATGAACCTGGCTTAATGTGTGACACCAGCTGGTAGTTTGTGGTATTTCAGGTGTCTGCGCTGGGTCTCTTCCTGCAAGCAGAACCACTCCCCGCCCTCCCCACATCTCCACCATGAAGTCTCATCATTATTCCCTGCTAATGACTCCCAGTAAAAGCAAACAGTTTGATTACAAAGAAATGTCAGTTACTTAGGATCATTTAAAGTACCATGAGCTGAGGCTCATGTTAAAGAAGAGGAGGAGTGGGATTGGGCTAGGAATTATTTTTTCATGAATGCTAAAATATCCTGGGAAAATACTTCTAAAAATTCTACCTTACTGAATAACTTAGACAGCCCTCACTCACTATAATGATAATGCTCCTAAGCTGGGTATCTTTGCTTTCATTAAAATCTTTAAAAATAAAAAGGAAAATGGCATCTACTGGGCTACTAATTAATATTCATAAAGCAAAAACTGCTTTCCCAGAGAATCTAGTTTCACAAGTTATGAATTTCTGTAATAAACAAAGAGTCATTACATTTTCTTAGAGTTTAAATGAACTCTTTTTATTGGAATTAATAAAGGTGTTATTTTCATAATTTAAAAGAGGGAAGCAGGAGAGAGGGAGGGACAAAAAGGTGAGAGAGAAAGAGAGAGAGAGAGAGAGAGAGAGAGAGAACTCTCTGACCTCTGATTGCAGATACTCTGGGCTGAAATCAGCCAGAGGACCGGGTCTGAGTTTCTCAACATACATTTGAGCCTCTGATTGTATGTCTTCCTCTGCACCCAAGATTTAATGCTTTCATCTGGTGTCTCTACCGCGGAGTCTTTCCAGAGATTCTGGGAGTTGGCAGTTTGTTAAGCCTTTTGGAAAGAATTTACCATTCTGTTAGTTTTGCTTGTCTGGACTTGTTGGTCATGGTCATTCCTCAAGACAAAATGATGATCCAAGCAGGGTTTGAAAAGTTCCTGTGATCAAACTGTCCTGAGGCTCTCATGAACCAGCACACTGAAGTACATGAAAAGCATAGGTCTCTGAGACTTTTGTTTTATCCACACATTTTCTTCACTTGAAAAATATAATTAAAAACTGTCCCTGAAAATATGAGATTTGGGTGTGGGTAGCTTGCTACCTTGCTTTCTGTAAGGATGCTTAGTGGGAAGCAGGGAACCCTTTCTACCACATGCTGCTCTAAGTTCCCCACAAAGTGTTCCCCTCACCACCACTGAGCAACATCAGCAATCCTGAAAACAAATACGTCTTCATGGCTAAAGGTGTGCTCCCATATCTACAGGGTAATGCTTAAGCAAGATGTTGTGTCAAAGAAGGGAGCATTTTTCTTCTCTTTCAGGGCTTTTATTTCCTTCCATTTTTAAATGGATGAAAAACTGGCAGTCCCGTGTGCATTTTAGGAACATACTTCTTCCTTTGTCTCCCTTCATTCTCCTAAGGAGTTGGGGTAAGGAAGAAGTGATCAAGGGCAGGATTTTAATGAAGAAGAGAACCATTTTAGTTCTTTGAACTCTTTAATCTCACCCTAGGAACTAAGAAATCTGTGCCTTATTTGAAAGGGTCCAAAGCCGTTCCTATACTCATGGGGTGGGGAGTGTGAACAGTCAGTGATGTTTTACAAATACAGTCCTGTGCCACCTAAGTATAGGACACGTTCTGAGGAAAAGCATCATTAGGCAACTTAATCACTGTGCAAACATCAGGGTGGGTTTACACAAGCTAAGATGGCTATGATATGAAGCAACACAATCTTATAGGACCACCACTGTATATACAGTCTATCGTTTACCAGGGTCATTATGAAGTGCATGACTGGAACATTTAAAACACAAAACATTGCAGATGTAGTGAGATTGGAATGGTAATAATTTTTTGTTGTTGTTGGTTTTCATCTTGGTGGCCTATAGTAATGCTTTTATTCAATGGACTAGAAGAAAACTTACAGTTCAAAATAATCTAACAATTATCTAATCCCTGATATGAGCTAGGCATTGTGTTAGCTACTGAGGATAAAATGCTAAACAACACAAATTTAGAACTTGTCTTTAAGAGCTTATGTTATCAAGAAAAGAGAAATTCATATCTCATCTTAAGGAACATTAGAAACAATTTAGGAAAAGAAGGACCTTATGAAAGTGTGTGGTGCTCAGCCTCTGTAAACCATAAATGGTAACCAGAAAAACTTTTTAAAGTCTAAAGTACAAAACCATCAAACACTTTATACAACAATACAGATGATGAGGGATCCAGGTGGGAGCTAGAACTGATCACCGGTTATAATCTTCCTAAATTAAACACGATGTAAGGACACATGTTGGGATCAGAAAAAAATCACCGTAGCAATGTGTGATACAAAAAGATGTGCCTTGAAGAAATCATGCTGCTCTCTTGAAAGAAAAATGCTTAATACCACAGGTGCTTTGAGAGTTCTCCTTGAAAAGCATGTTACTTGGAAATTAAAAATGCTTTCGGAATTCCAATTCCTCAAATGGGCTAGGGTTTTCAATGCTGTTATTCTATTATAACCCAGTCAATGGTGATGCAAAGTGATTTTATTCTTTTTTAAAAATAAATCATGCATCGTGTAACTTTATAATTAGAAGAGATCTTGCAGACTAATTCTCTAGATGAATCCAACTCTACTGTGCTATATCCCTCCTCTCATTTACTTGAGAGTAAGATTCTAATACAAATAATAATTGTGTTTAATATGCAGATGGTGTTCTATGTGCCAGGTTCTGTGTACAGCAACTTACATACTTTATCTTAGCTAATGTGCACAATAGTTCTCTTTTGTTATCCTTGTTTTATGACACTATAGATGAGGGTTTTGTAGCTTCCAGAGAAATGTTAAGGTGCACATATGTCTGATTCCACCGTCAATAGTTCTATTATTATCATATGCATATACCCTTCCATATCTAACTCATTTACTACTAGTGTTGAAAAATTTTACCATAGTAGATGGATACTTAACAAAGAGGAAGAACATGGAAGTCCAGTCCAATGGGTTTCAAAGCGTTAGTGAGCTTAAAAAAACTGGTGCTAAATTTGACCAATAATAAAGATGAAAGAAATATGGCAGTCTTGTCCAGCATCTCTCTGGAATCTCTCTCCAGAATCAAGTCTAGTTTTACCTATGACTGCATCATTTTTTTTCTTGGCTGAGGAGAAGTTGGGAAATGTAAAGGAATGTGTTCAAAAGAGGTGCTTAGAAGAGGCGATTCAAAGGATTAAGAAGATAGAGGTATAAAAGAGATTCCGTAGATCATGTGAAAAGGATATCTAGACAGATCTCTTGTTACAGAAACATTTACAGGAGAAATCAGGAAATAGCCTAATGAAACAGTAATAATATTCTAGCTTGCTTTCACTAGGAGTTCCAGTGATTGGAAGTTGTCCTTTCCTTTTCTTTCCATCTCTCTGTAGCCTAAGAAAGAGGTAGAGTGTTGGGGATCACAAATTTACAATGGCTAATTTTGCATACTTCCCTAAGGGATGGAGGTTTGGGATTATGGTATTATCCTTTTGAGACTTCCCATGAAGTCTTTTGGGGTGAGCCATCCTCTCCCACCCACTAAGACTAACTAAAACTACTAAGATTAAAAAGAACACTTCAGAGGAAGATCCTTCTTAGCACAAGATCATCTCCGCCCTCTTGAGTCATCCCAGGATTATCCATTGCCTGCTGAGTCATCAACCTCTGATTCTTCCACTGACCTTGAATCTTCCACTAGCCCACTACAGTGTATCCACCCAATAAATAGTGGCTGGTTTGAAGTATCTTGATCTCTGCCCATTGTGAGGCATTGACCTCCCAGGCTCCCCATCATGCATTACTAAATTTGTCTCTGTCTCTTATTTCATCCTTTCACTGTACCCCTCATACAGGAAGTTGGGAATCTTGGCCAGGTCCTCGATATTAGAGCAGGCACTGCTCATCTCTTTTGCAACTGGAGAGAACTCATGGTGAAATTCAGCACGGGTGCTGCTATGGCTGAACTGTGCCACCCCAAATTCACACATTGAAGTCCTAGCTAGTACTTCAGAGTATGATTGCATTTGGTTAAAATGTGGTCCTTAGGCTGAGACCTAGTCTGATACAACTGATGTCTTTACAAAAAAGGAAATGTGAACTTAGGTATGCATGGAGGGAAGATGCTGTGAAGATATTGGGAGGAGACAGCTGTCTACAAGACAAGGAAGAGAGCCCTCATCAGGCAACTAACTCTGGCAAAACCTTGGCCTTGAAATTCCAGCTAACAGATCCGTGAGCAGATAAATTTCTCTTGTTTGAATTGTCTAATGTGTTGTACATTGTTGCACCAACTCTACACACTAATGCTTATGTCAACCTTCAAACTATCCCTTGAATCTTTATTATGGTTGTTTTAAATCTACACCTGAGCTGTCCAATTAAGTAGCCACTGACTACTTGTAGCTAAGTAAATTTAAATTAACTAATATTAAGTACAATTAGAAATTTTGTTGCACTTGTCATATTTGGTATAATAAATAGCCTCCTGGCTACTGTCTGTTGTACTGGAAGATGTAGACTTAGAACACTTCTATCATCATAAAAAGTTCTATTGTACAGGGAGGCTTGAGACTAGATAGATCTAACTAAATCTTACTGTGCATCTCACAGAGAAAGAAAGTATGGAGCTTAGGGTAAATTTGTAAGATGTAGACTGGGAGGGTTTTACGTCAAGTTTAGTTTAGGTTGCCCCACTTTGCAAGAAAAAGTGTGTGTGTGTGTGTGTGTGTGTGTGTGTGTGTGTGTGTGTGTAAACTATCCCTTTATGAAGTCACAGTCTACCTTGAACTGAATTTCTAAGCCTCCATATCTTCCAACTCTTTTTCTTGATTCTTCACCTACAGTGCCCTAATTAAATTCTTAATTTCGTTTATTACTCTAGGTGAGCAGTTTCTGAAACTATATTGCAAAATATTTCAATGATATCCCTAAAGAATCCAGCTAAGTCCTAACTTCTAATGGTAGGGAAATAGCTCTAGTTCTGTTTTAAATGAACAGTGAAAAAATGGATTCGTGAAGGGTCAGAGATTTCTCAAACTGTGCTTCCTTGGGATAATGTATGCGTGTTCATGCTCTTAAGTGAATTATGGGTCAGAAAAGTAGAAATATTAAGCAAATTAGAATAAAATTAAAAGGGTGGATAGTGGGAAAGGGGAGAGTTTCATATGGGAATTGTGCTCGTGGATTAATTATCTCAGAAAACTCTTAACACTTAAGCAAATTTCCTGAACCGAAGGAAGGGAGATTCTCTTTATTTTTCCAGAATGAGATTTGAGGCAAACTGACTCTGAGATGTGAAGAGAATCTATCCATTAGTGAAATTCTCCAATAAATTAAGGCACAGACAGAAAAGAAAGATGCATGAAAAAATCGACACTGAAGCTAGCACAAAGAAGTAAATATGACTTATCCCTGATTTATGAAGTAGAAGGAGCTTTCAGAAGAACTTTACTTGGTGAGAAAAGTTCAGTGTAATACACAGTTCAGGCCACGTGATGCGGATGTGGGAAGGTATGCTGGGTCTTTAGAAAGGAATGTTCACCCCTCAATTGTAGTCTAATCTTTGTCTAATGTACATGGAAGGGAAATGGGAGGAGTTTTCAGTACTGACTCTGTCCCTTCAAGTTTTTACCAGGTTTTCATAATATGCACCTGATAACGTAGGCCACTAGTTCTAGAACAGAAGTGTACTAGTAAATGTTAGAGAGCAGGTCTCAAGAGCAGAAAGAGGATAAACCCTGATTTCTAGTATATGCTGATTACCATGGTATAAATATCC
>RJWM01021541.1:0-35191 GCA_004363535.1 Dasyprocta punctata
TTTTTTAAGATTATGAATTAATACTGCAGCATGAATTGTTAATCAGAAAAACTAGCAATCACAGCAAGATCTGCTCAAGTTTAGGTCAGGTAGATTCTCAAATGATTTCACATAAACATTCGTAGATACCATATCTTTTTTTCTTTTTTTTTGGTGTTCTCATGCAACATCTACTGTGATCTCAGACTCACCTGGATACAATCATTAGAAATAAATTTTCAGTGCAGAAGTACAAACTCTTCTCTGAAAAGTGGAGCTGCAAACTAAAGCTATGCCTTCTAAAAAGATGCAGCCAAAAAAAAAAAGAAAAGAAATACTCCCAGTGTAAACTTCAGACATCAAAAAGAAACCACTATGTGCTTTGCAGCTCCAATGTGCACACGCTGAGGAACTTGAAAAGAGATGTTCGCAGCTGCCTATAACTGCTCACTTGTTACATCATCCTCTAAATCCCTGATTTCCCTGTGGGAAACTGATGTGAAAAGACAAGAAATTACTCTTGCAGACTTATGTTCCCACATCACCGGTTTGTGAGTTAGAAAAACTACTTTTTGTTCCTTCCTCTTTGTTAGCTCTCATGGCATTCAGAGAAATATCTCTTAGAGAAGTATACCTCCTTAGGGATAGAGAATTTTTCTAAGGTGTAGCACTGAGGAATTTACCTTAATGACACTTCTTGGTTCTTCAAAGCACTGACTTGCGGCTTGTAAAAAGCTCCTGATACCTCCAGAAATCACTATGCTGACTGAATTGGCAGTGTTCCTTCACTCTCAGTTTCATGAAGGAGTTCAAACAGTATTGGCATTAGTTCTTTTCTGAAGTTCTAGTCACCTTCATTAGCAAATATTTTAGTTACATGCTTGGGATTGTGCTATTAAGTTGATATTGGCATTTCAGTCTCTTTCATTCTCTCTCTGTCTCTCTCTACCACTCTCTCACTGTTCCTCTCTCCACCTCTCTCTTTCTGTGTCCAGCCAGCATAACATAAGCATCTTCATTTCACCACACATTCTCCAGAATGATGTGCATCACAAACCCAAAAGAAACTAGGCCACGTGAACATGGAATGAACCTTCTGAAACAGTGAGCAATATAAATGTCTCCTCCCTTAAAGATGATCTTCTCAGGTGTTTTGTCCCTGCAGTGAAAGATATCTAACACAGACCTATTCATAAATAGAGGTTCTCTTGGCTTCTGGTTTCAATATAAAGGAAGGACCATGAGAACAAAAATTCAGGTAGTCAGGAGACAATGTAGCAGGAAAGCACATGGGTTCTTCTCTGTAGCTTTCAGAAGAATTCCAGCCATGTATAAATCGTTAAAAAATCCTGCATATATAACTTGTAAAACAAGATTTTCATATACATGTACATTATAAAATGTTTACTGCAGTAAAGGCCATTAGCATTCTCATACATTGACATAATGACTTCCTAAAAACTAAAAACTACTCTTAGAAAAATTTTACACCCTTCAATGCAATATTAGTATTTATACACTTTGTGGAATACATTTGATCTCTACACTATCTTTTTAGATAACTACAACTTAGTAAGCTTTGAACTGTCTCCCTATTTCCCTGATTACAAGTCTAGTAGCCACTATTCTATGTATTCAATTTTTTTCTAGATTTAGCATACGAAAAATATCATGTAGGAGTTTATTATTTCTAAGCATTTGGCATATGTCATTTAGCAAATTATGGGATTTTCTATTTCATAAAGGCAAATGTAACTCCAATTTTCAGGTCTTTGATAGATGAAAGCAATTCATTATAGAAACAAAGGTCATAAAACCTACTATGAATTATGCATCTAAATTTCAATGATCTACCAATTTTATGTGCATTCAAATATTCCCTCTTCTTATTTAGATCCTCTCAAACCCTACCTCAATTATTTCCAGCATAAACAGAGAATCATAAATAATTCAGTGTATGGGAATATCTTTATTTGAAATAAAAAATCAAACAATTATAAAAATGCATCTTCACATCCATTTGAAATTAGTTTTATAAGTCAACAGCACTTTCAGAAATAAGAAAACTAAAGATCAGAACAATTAATTTTTAAGTTCAAGAAATGAATCTAATGTATATGTTTACAAGTTCTGAAACCAAATTAAATCATGCAGTATGTAATATTAAATTTTTATAACTCCTTTAATTCAGCAAATAGTATAATTTATGAATTGTAGTTCCTAATGTTACTGGGAAAAAAACAGCATGAAACTAAAAAGTGTGATATCCATTGGTTTTACATAAAAGACCCTGAGCTCTTCTTCTTGTTGAAGATAATAGCAATATCAGGGGACAGGAGAGATGCAGGTGCCAACACAAGTTGGGAATTTGGAGATCCCTGGTTTCTAATCAAGATATTTTCCTTGCTGTCAGAATGAGAGAATCCTCTTTATTTTTAATGTTTCTACATTTGTTTAAAGAAAAAAGGTAAAACAAAAATTTCTAACAAAATGATGGAAGAATAATAGATTACATATTATTATCTTTAAAGTACTTACTCAGAGTAAAATAGATGGGCATAAAATATTCTCCAGTCAATATTGAAACAAATTTTCCTTTTTATGAACTATGTGACACTAATAGCATAACAAACTTTCAATTTTTCTCTTTTTCCTTCCTTTCTTCCCATTTCCATATCTTAGCTTCTTTTAACTTTTTAAAAAATTTCTTCCCATTTCACAATCTCATGACTAGTTATAAATCAAGTGTTATGAAATAGACTCAACATATCAACGAACATCACAGTCACATTTAAAAAGTAACAAAAAATTAGACAGAGTATCAAGGCCATCTCTGAAAATGTTGTATAACAAGAATAATTTTTCAACTCAATTACATTGCATTGGGGTTCTTTTAGGTTCAGTCTAGAGGGATGATTCCTTTCACTTCTATCTTTAACAGTTGAAGTATTTCGTTCCTTTTCTTTTTGGAGAAGAAATTGATTGTCAAAAGGTAGGATTAATTGAAGCTAGGGAAATTGTGTTTCAAAGGTGAAGACTCTTCAGGTATAAATATTTCCTTTGTGTCCTTCACCTCTATCTCACCATGTTTAGATGAAGAAGAAAGAAGTATTTTTCTTTCTAAGTATCAGTACCTCGCAGAAGCTTCTACACGCCTGTGTTTATTCCAGTATTATCAGCAGTAGTCAAGATATGAAAATCACCCAAAGATCTGATGATGGATGAAAGCATAAGGTAAATGTGATACACATACCCAATAGAATACTATTGACATAAAGGATGAAGTTTGGTCCTTTGTGACTCTATGATTGAGCCTGAAGGACTTTGTATTAAGTGAAATAAGCCAGGTCCTGACACTGTCCTCACTCCCATATGAAAGGTGGGAAACTGTATCTCGTAGAAATAGTGAGAAAAGCGAGCCCACAATGGATGAGAATTGTGTTTGAGACTGCAGTTGGAGGATGGAAAATAGTAACAAAAACACACCAATGGGAAAAAGAAAGATCTAACGTCCTGCAGCCCCACATCGAGACTATTTTTAGCAACATTTTGAAGCAAGGTCCTAAGTTTGATTCCAGGTGCCCAAAAAAAGAGAGAACAACAGCAACAAAACAAACAACAACAACAACCAAACAGTTCTACAAAACAAGCAAACAAAAAAAAATATTTAAACAAAAAACCCTAAAGCAACCATGTAGCCACAGTGACAAAGATTAATAATTAAATGGCAAAAAAGGAGGCACACAGGAAATATGGTATCATCTTGCTGGGACTTTTCATCAGGTAGAAGATGCTCAGTGATGATTTGGGAAGGGAACCAGCAGTGAAGCGTCAGGACATAGAGGGAATCTACCCACCAGGTGGCAGTAGCACAACCCCAGTTGTGATTACCAACTTCCTGTAGATATTTCAAAATGTCCGTTAGAGATACATTGTCCATGGATCAACCCACCTGCCTACAGCAGGAATCTGGAAATGTTTTCAAACAACTCCAACTAAAAACATCTTTTTGTACCTTATGTGTTATTTTGGGTTGATCACTTGTCTTCCTGAGACTAATTTAGCAATACTAACGCAGGGTATGAAGTATTTATGAAATAAACTAGATTTTCATGTTCTCTTGTTTGTTTTAAATGACAGGGTCTCTCTCTGCTGCTCAAGCTGGCCTTGAACTCCTGCACTCTATCTATCATCCTGGCTCAGTGTCCTGAGTAGTTTGGACTACACATATACATCACTGTACTCAGCTGAATGGAGTATAATAAGAAAAAAAATCAGATATTTATAAGGTTCTAGCCTGAAGGCAGCATACATAAAAGCATCAAACATATCATTGATAATTATCAAATGTGTTTTTAATTTTATTTATTTTATTTATTCATTTTTATTTTAAAGAGAATAAAACCAAGGAAAATAAAACAGAGTAAAAACAATCAAAATAAACCAGTAGAAGTGATACTGGACCTCAAGACCTTATGAAAGCAACAATATTTCTCATAATGACTTTTGTTGTCTTCAAAATAGCTGCAGCTACCTTTGGACATAGCATAAATTGAACAGCACAGAATAGAATACAAACAATAAAAATGAAACAATGAATGCAATAAAGGACTCCAAAACAAGCCAATAGTAAATTCAGAATGGCTACCATAACATGTCTTGCCATCTTTCAAATAGCTACTCATGCCACCAGATTTAACATAATCAAACAAAGCAAAGGAGATTAAAACCCAACCCAAGAAAACAATGAAGATGATACGGTTTCCTTACTGGAATCACGTCCTGGTGAGGCCTGGTTATTTCCCTCCACAGTCCTTAAATGGTGCTGACTCCACAAATGTGTTTTTAAATGAAAACTAAATGACAGCACTTAACCTTTGCTATCAGTGTGATTTTCCTAATTGCACTGGGGAAAAACACACGATGCTAAGGAGTGTGGTACTCATCGATTTATCATCAAAGAACCATAATTTTCTTCCATTTTGAAGAGAACAACAATATCCTGTAGGTACGAGAAGCCATGCTCCCAATACAAGTCAAGGATTTGGAGACGCAAGGGACCTAACAGAAATACTTCCCATGCTGTTACACTGGGGAGTCATCTTTAATGTAGGGTTCCACTAAGAGAAGGTTAGAATACTGGAAGGCAAACAATTCACGTTGTAATAATAAATAATATATTCCCTTGATTTTCAACCTTGTCTGCTGGGAACAGAGAATGTGCAGGGACAAATTGTCCTTCTTGAGCAGAACAATGTCCCATGGGGAAGGAACTGGAGTATCAAAAATGACCTATGAGTAATGAGAAGGTCTAAGAAGCTGAAGATGCTCTCTCTGCTCCTGTCCCTCAGAACGGGCAGTCTTGGGCTGGACACGACATGGTTGTGTCATCCAGAGCCCTAATTCTGGCTCGGGGACCAACTTTCGACTTATTCTTACTGTGTTTTCTGGGCACATAGCTTTCCTCTCTATCTTCAGCTATTCAGGAACCAGGGTTTCCAAGCAGAGACCCTCCTCTCTGAAATCTCTTTCAGGTCAGTCTGGGAGTCCAGTTGTTTCTGCAGGAGGGACTCAGGTTGGAAGTCACCAACTTCTAGGTATACGATATTCTGAGAACCACGTCAGCTAAACCATAAGGTGAAAGATTGAAATTTGCAGGGCAGTTCATGACTGGCTTACTTAATACTTTTATGTTTTTATTTATTGTTTTAGAAGGGGAATGTTACTGAACTGAGCATCGAAGGGTCACTGCTGACTGTGGCATGAATTTAATGCAAGCCCAGTTAGAAGAGGGGATGAGAGGGCAATGTTATGTCTTTAAAAGTAAAATATGTTTCTTCCAGGATCATTGCAATTTTGAAAACTAGAGAAATCTAGGATCAGCTACAGAGGACTAGGAAGTTAAGTGAGGGCATCTCACCTTATTAGTATGATTGGGCAATTTTGACTGTGCTGTTTTATTGAAAACCACGGTATTTCTTCCAAATACAACCTGGAAGCAATAGTGTACATGTCACACAAATAGCATTTCTACTCTCATACACTGCATTTAAATTTAAACATTTATTTAGTAGGTAAAATGTGGTATACTAAGAGGTGTTTCACAAGAATTTTCTTGTCCTGTGGCTGAATACGAGTTTGTTCGGTGTCTACTTTCCCTATTGCAAATTTTCTGTGAGAATTTTTGGCTTGTATTACTAGTGTATGATTTTGACATATAATAACACCATTTACATATGACATTGTATGGTGTTTTCTTCCATTCTTTCAAATTTCCACTGTGTTGCTTTCAATTTAGTTTGTTTACATGTGTCTGAATTGTATGAGAAAAACATGTGAACCCTTACGAATTTTATGCTATCGAATATAGCTGCAGTGCTTCCAAATTTTTCTCTCTTCTCTAACGTGGCAGATACATTTGCATCATTTCAGCAAATCACATATGTATACACAAATGCAGCGACCATTATATCCAATGTTTTTAGTGACTGCATTGTGCATAACATTGACATTTTGATCTTGTTTTGTATCTAATGCTCATTTTTAAAGCTATATGAATTTCAAGCAATTTTTACTCATTATTACATGTCAATTTTTCAGAGAGAATTCTTGGCTAGCAAATGTTTTAGTTTACATAGATTTAATTGTCTGTGTACCGTATATTAGGTTTTTTTATTTTAAAATAATTTACTCTCTTGAAGCATAGTTTTATTGCTGTGGATCAAATTCATGGAGTTTATTTTCACATTAAACTGCTTAAATGCTGTGATAGTCACAAACTGTCTAAGCAGAGGTACCACATTTATTTTCCTTCATATAAATAGCTAATAATGGCAGTTTGTAATCATTCAAGGTATTCAAAGCAATTGAAATATAGTATACTTTTCAAAAAACTTCTTATGTATGGAACAAAATTACTAATTCATTTAACAAATTATATGGTGTATTACTTTTATTAATTTGTGTACGCTGAACCATCCCTGTACCACTGGGATGAAGTCTACTTTCGCATGGTGAATAATCTTGATGATCTGCTGCATTCTATTTGCCAGTGTCTTACTGAGGATTTTTGCATCTATGTTCATTACCAAGGTTGCCCTCTAGTCTTTTTTTGGGGGTGGGGTCCTCCTCTGGTTTGACATCATGGTAATGCTTGCTTCCAAGAATGATTCTGGAAGTATTGCTTCCCTTTCAATTGCCTTAAAGAGTTTCAGCATTACTGGCATTAGATCTTCTCTAAATTTCTTATAGAATTCGGTAGAATTCAAGAATTACTCAATCAAGACCTGGGCTTCTCCTTCCTGGTAAGTTTTAAATGATATTTTCAATTTCATGGGCTGCTCTCTAGTTATTTAGAATTTGTATATATTTTAGATTTGGTTTTAGCATTTCATATGTGTCAAGGAATTTGTCCTGTCTTCTGTGTTTTTCATCTTATTAGAGTACAGGTTCTCAAAGTAGGCTTTGGTGAACTGGATATCCACAAAATTCATTGTGATTTCACTCTTTTGATTCCTAATTACTTGAATATGAGTCTTCTCTTTCCTCTTTTTGATAAAGATGTCTAGGGGATTATCAATTTATTTAATCTTTCAGAGAACCAACCCTTCATTTCTTTGGTTCTTTGTATTGTTTTCTTAGACTCAACTGCATTAATTTATGCTCTGATCTTTATAACGTCCTCTTTTATATGAGCTTTGCCTTTGATTTGTTCTTCTTTTCCTAGAAAACTGAAGTTCAACAGTAAGTTATTTATTTGAGTTCATTCTGTTTTGATAATTTAAGATTCCACCACTATAAATTTACCTCTTTGGACTGATTTCATAGCACTTCATAAATTCCAGTATGTTTTATCAGCATTGCCATTTAATTGTAGATATTGTTTACTTTCTTCTGTGACCCACTGGTTGTTCAAATGGGTGTTGCCCAATTTTCATGTCTTACCTAGCTTTTGTGGTTTCTTTTGCCATTGATTTACCCTGTTGTGGGGTTTAGGAGAGATAGAGGGCAAGATAAACAAATGAATGAGGTCAAATATAGTAGAAGCCAGGCTGGAGGGCAAAGGATGAGCACCCAAGTTTTGGGAAACTGACAGATACAGGAGAGAAAGAATGAAAGAGAAAGTGAGGAAGATTTCAGGTGAACCAGATAGAGAAGAAACAATGTTTATTCATATAAAAATGTCAAGAAATCAAGAGAGTTAGTTGAGAAAATAAGAGAATTAAACAAATAGTGGAAAACAAAAAATAATCATAAGAAACCTAAACAATGAAATAAAGAAAGAAAAAGAGCAGAGATAAACATAAAATAAAAAAATAAACTAAGATAACCACAAAAAAAAGCAAAATAAAAATGTCAATAATACAGAAAAAGGGAGACCAATCAAAGAAAGAAAAATAAAAGTATTAAAATCCCTCTGGCGTCCCCAGTTCTATAGTATTGTCTAAATCAGATTCCGGAAATATTTACTCCAGCCAAGTTTGCAGTGGGACTTGTGCTGGCTATGGGGCTGATCTTGCCCTCTGAATGTGGGGGCTTGAACTATCTCTTGCTGGCTTTCTCCCAGAGTCCTTTGATATAAATTGGTGACCTCGCCCACATGCTTCTGTTCCACATGTCCGTATATTGGAGGACAAAGCTGGTTCACCTAACTCGTGGACCGCTGGCTCACATACTCACTGCTGTTTGGAATTTCCACACTGCTGGTCACCACTGCCAGCATGTTCACCCGTGCTGTGACCTGTTCCTGCTGGTCCTGCCTGGCCAGCATGTGCACCTGCCCTGGGGCCTGTTCTGCTGTTTACCACTGTTTTATAACCATTGTATTCATGCAGAACTCCTCCCCCACACTTGATTTTTTTACAGAACTTCTCATTTTCTTTAATTTTTTCTAAATACTTCTCATTCAATCTCACGACAATGTGGAAGAAATGATGAACAACGTGGGCAAAGTCTGTCCTCAAATGTTCTTTGCATTATAACAGCTAGAGAAGTGTACAGTCAAATGCACGTGTGTTTGATAGCATGTTCCTGTGGTGAATCACAGGGAGAGGATAATTCAGGGTAAATGTCTACGACCTTCATAATCTGTGCACAATTTCATAGATATGGTGATGGGAAAGGACTGCATGTTGTCTACAATGTGCCCATTGAGTTCCCCAATACCAGATCCATCATAAAAGCAAAGAGCAGAACTGGGATAACTAGAGACTGTAAAGAGTGAGAGGAGTTCAGAAATGGAGGGAAGATGGTTGATAGGTAAAGCTGACAGCTCGATAGGGGGAATTATTTTTAATGCTGTATAGAACAGTATGATAATGATGGCTGACAATGGTAATCGTGTTTGTATTTCAAAATCTCTAGTAAAGAAAATTTTGAATGTTCCCATGTGAAGTAGTAATAAATATTTAAATTGATAGCAATACCCCCTTATCCTGGAATCCAGGAAAAGAAAGATCCTCGCCTCCCGAGAACCCACCTTGCTGGGTCAGGGAGGATACAACCAGAAGACAACTAGCCAGCCTTCCTGTTCAGAGGCACAAATGACTTGGACTCTGGGAAGACAAAGATCTGCGACTCCAGTGTGTCTACTCGCACATGGGCTGAGAATCAAGAACCTCCACTCCCGTAAGCAACCTGATGGTTTGGAGGACCGGCTAAGTTGATAAGAACTATGGTACATAAAGCAACTAAATGTTTGTATTGTTTAGTTGATTTTGAAGGCCTAGGACCAGCAGTCTGAACATTTTTTCTGAGGATGACATTATGCAAAGTAGCAAATTTGGGGGTTTCCCTTCTGTCTTATCTTTGAAGCCCAATGTTGTTCTCATTATTTTACTTTATTCTGATTTTTTTTGTTTTATTTCATATTCTGTTTTTATTAGTTTTATTCTGCTTTGGTTTTGGGTAGATTGAAGATAACAAGATATACTATAGTAGCTATCATTTTCCTAATATCTTGCTTTGAATTTCTGAACCAGTTCTACTGCTTTGTTTTGATTAACTTTGTTCTGCTATGTTTTGTTGGATTTTACTATCTTTAAAATAAAATTTAGAAAAGAATACAGGGCTATCTCTAAAATAGTGTTCATTTTGTCTGAGCTATCTTAGTAAAGATTGTTTACCTGTGTTATTTGAAAAAACTTTAAAAAAAAAAGAAATAGCCCTTATCCTGATCTGGTCACCAAACAATGTTTCACAGAACAGAAATATACTACTGTACTCAAAAATATGTACAATTATTATACCAATTAAAAACTGAGAAAATATTCTAAAGAGATTTGAATGTTAAATTTGAAAATAAGAGAGGAAAAAGTTTTGCAAGAAAAATGAGAAAGAGGACTTTCTTATGCAATGCTAAATTACACAAAGATCAATTGGTCAAATAAATGTGGCATAGACACACAATTTGTATTGTGTCTCATGAAAAGAAAATTCCAAAGATATTTGATTTTTCATCACACATTTTCATTTGTGAATTATTGGATTCTTTTCCAACTCTGTTCTTTGTTTTGTACTGTAGTGCTCAGATTATATGTTTCTTCATTCCAAAATCCTGTCCTTATTTTGCTGTTTGGACATATGTACTTTTGAACTTTTATTATTTTTGCTGCACTTCACAGGCAGATACCTGGAATGGGAAATCAACCTAAAAGATAGAGGCTTGTTTTTCTTTATTATCTCTCAGGAACACCTGTATTTTTTAGGACTCTTGTGTACTCAGTTCCATACAAATCCCTCCTGTATTTACTGAGCATATGCTTGCTTATGTAAACAGCACAGATACTGGGCTTACTGAATTGGGGTCCCCAACTTAAACATGATGAGAGATTGGTGAACCTGAATTTCTAGATTCTATTCCTATGTTCTTAAGAAAAGGTTAATTTGGGGATAAATTTGCTCCCATTTATTTCCTATAATGTACTTGTTGATAAAATGAACAGGACATAAATCCATTATTCTCTCTCTGTCTCTCTGTCTCTGTCTCTGTGTTTCTGTTTCTCTCTCTCTCTCTCTCTCTCTCTCTCTCTCTCTCTCTCTGTGTGTGTGTGTGTGTGTGTGTGTGTGTGTGCATGACTATGTGTAATTCCAGAGAAACGTTTTCTGGAAACAATATGCACATAGATCCAACATATGATGGTTTCATATATGGTTTCTGGCTTTTATCATGGAGTGAAACTGGTTACGAAGAAATTGTTTTCCAAATTTTTTCCCTTACTTACGTTAGTAATATGTATTACCATATTCTTCCACTGATCTGGTTACCTGAAGCAAATCATGTGGTCACATTATCACAGGTGAAAACACCCTGGGCTTCGATGTAATCTGTTGCTAAGCAGGAATTTTTGGTAGGTAAGATACATTAAGTACTTCTTTGATATATGTAACCTTCCCTTACAAAGATCTAATCAGGATCTAATCCTATCATAAGTCAAAAGCTTTGGAATTCTAACTGGGGATTCATAATACAGAATACAGAACTCAAAACAACAAATGTAAAGACAAATTCCACTTTAATTAGAGAGAAAATCTTATAGCCAACATAATAAAGAGCAAATGAAAAACGATGGACAGAGAGCAATTTTTGTAAGAAGCTTTATATTCAATTTAACTTTCTAATGTACACAAGAATTTATCATTATGATAGACCATGTGATCTCTTGATGCAAAGCTGAACATTAGAAAGATATTCTCCACCAGAGAAGACAGAATGATCCCTTAAAGGAAATCAGTAAATCTACGAAACATAAAAATAAGATACTGCCTATAGAAAAGAGATGATAGAATTTACAAAATATTACTAATGCAAATCTGCTCTCTCTTCCAACACCCATATTCTGTCTCTCTTTCTCTATCTGTCTCTGTCTCTGTTTCTTTGTCTCTGGCTCTGTCTCTCTCTCTCTCTCACTCTCTGCTTATCTGCAGGTTGTATCAACAGTATGGAATCAAGGAATTACACACAAGTTTCACAATTTGTCCTTCTGGGACTTTCAGGAGATCCAGAACTGCAGCCTTTTGTGTTTGGAGTTTTTCTGTCCATGTACCTGGCCACCGTGCTAGGAAACGCCCTCATCATCCTGGCCACAGTGTCAGACTCCCGCCTGCACACACCCATGTACTTCTTCCTCTCCAACTTGTCCTTTGTGGACATCAGTTTCACCTCCACCACTGTGCCCAAGATGCTGGTGAACCTCCAGGCACAGAGCAAGGTCATAACATACAAAGGCTGCATCACTCAAGAGTATTTTTTCGTATTCCTTGTAGCTTTGGACATCTTTCTGTTGACTGTGATGTCCTATGACCGCTATGTCGCCATCTGTCACCCCCTGCATTACGCAGTCATCATGAACCCCCGGCTCTGTGTTTTCCTGGTTCTAGCATGCTGGGTGCTGAGTACCGTAAACGCCGTTACACAGTTTAATGGTGCTGCGGCTGTCCTTCTGCACTGACCCAGAAATCCCACATTTCTTCTGTGAACTTAATCAAATAGTGCATTGTGCCTGTTCCAACACCTTTCCTAATGACGTGGTGATGTACATTGTCACTGTGCTGCTGGGTGGTGGTCCCTTTGCTGGTAGCCTTTACTCTTATTTCAAGATAGTCTCCTCCATACGTGCCATCTCATCAGCTCAGGGGAGGTATAAGGCATTTTCCACTTGTGCCTCTCACCTCTCTGTGGTCTCTTTATTCTACAGTACAAGTGTAGGTGTGTACCTGAGTTCTGCTGTTGCCCAAAACTCATACTCAACTGCTATAGCCTCAGTGATGTACAGCGTGGTCACCCCCATGCTGAACCCCTTCATCTACAGTCTGAGGAATAAAGACATCAAGAGAGCTCTGAAAATATTGTTTATGAAAGGAAATAGGAGTTAGAATATATGCCCATGATTATCATTTCAACTTTTCTACATCATTTATTTAATTTTCTTTTAAGAGTTTGACTTTGTCTATTATCAAAAGAATTTGCAATTTGATATTTTCCTAAGGTTCTAAAGTTTCCAAAATAGCATCATAAATATATTGTGATTCCCTCTTAGGTTATGGATTAAGTTTTGTTTTCCAACAGCTATACAAAATATCTAGAAATAAAGTTAACAAAGGACATGAAGGAGCTCTACAATGAATTCAAATCACCAAGACAAAAAAGTAGAAAAGATCTGCGCTGTTTATAGTTTTGAAATACTAATAATGAAACACATCCATACTGCAGAAAAGGAAGTGTGGATTCAGTGTAACCCCTATAAAAATGCAAAGGACACTCGACACAAAAACCTTGAAACACACCTTAAAGTCTGTATGAAGAAGTGTTGGGGCTGGGAGTTTGGCTCAGTGGCTTAAGCGTCTGCCTGGCAGGTGCAAGGTTGTGAGTTCAATCCTTGCTACAACAACAACAACAACACCAAAAAAAAGTGTTGGACTAGAAAACGTATGGAGCCATGAACAGGTCTTGGATAATATGACCAAAACAACAGGTACATGGCTCTGTGAGGAGACTGGGGTTCATTAAATTCTGGATATCACAAGCTTTGAGTGAAGCTCACCAGGCAAACCGCAGAAAAATTGGTGATTATTAGCATAAACTAATGAAGTGAAACAATGCATCCCAGTGCTGAATACGCTTCATGTCAGGTGCTCTTGTGTAGGAATAAAAGGAAAGACATAACCTTCCCCCGGAATCACTGGTTCTCTTCTGCACACTCCTCATAACGCTCGCCTATAATCATATTGGAAAACACATAGTGCAAACAGGAGATCCTAGTGTATCCATCTAAAGGGGGAAAAGCGTGCTAAGTCCCATCCTGTCCTGCCAGGACTTCAGTAAGTTCAGATAAACAACACAACACAGGACCACCGCTTCCCCAATTTCTCTGCCTCACTAAAATGAGCAGAAGACAAACTCAAGCAGAACTGAAGAAGAAAACCATTTTCAGTCACTCCCTTTGCCCAGGTATGGAAAACTTCAACATGTTTGTATAACTTCAAAATGAAATCACCAACATGTAATAGGGTGGGACCGTACTAACTAGAGCCGGGCCTGTAAAAATATAACCATTATAGTGGAAATTCAGGAGAGCATGAGAGAAACTTCTCTTCAGTCCCTGGGAGGAGAAGCTCTGAGCAGAGTGATCCCATGGTGGCAACTTCAGGGTAACAGTTGTCAGAAGCATCCACAGGGGATTCTGGGAGGGTAAAGGCTCTGAGACCAGACAGCTCTTCCAGGGTACAGTGAAAGACTGGACCACAGAGGAGTCTTGGTTCACCAGTGTGAAATGAGCTTGAGCTGCTTGAGGTATGTGGGCCTAAGGCAGGACAAATCCCATCTGGCACTACCCACAGGAATGCAGGCTTGCATCTGGCAGAGCTCGGCCTGCAGAGTGAGTGAGAGGTGGTCTCGGGCAGCGCTCTGAACATTGCAGCTCCTTCTCTCCTGAGTCCAAAAGAATCTAAATTCCTTGAGGAGAATTCAAGCCCCGGTTGACCTACCTCAGTACCCAACCACAACCACCAGGCAGTGGAGATCAACATAACCATGCACTAGAAGACTTCTCCATATTTCAGCTATGCTGCAAGAGCAATCTGACTGAATGCAAATTTTAATGCACATTTATCATTTCCTTTCTGTTTCTCCTTCTAGATTTCACTTAATAAGTCCTAGGAGATTTTATGTGTCTTATGAGACATATATGTGTGAGTTATTGCTCTTAATTCTAAGGTATTCTTACTGCGTCGCCTTAGAGTCACCTACATCAAAGGTTGTTGCATAGGGTTACTGCACTGCTGAGCTGTATCCCTGCCCCATATTTTCTGTTTAGTTTTTTTTTTTCCTCTGAATTGAGCAGAGTGCATATCAGTATAAGGAAAGGGAGAAAAGAAAATTAATGGAAAGTCATTAAGACTGTGAATATTTCCAATAACAGACAAAGCTACTAAGTATCACAAGCATACATTTACATGAAAGAACACAAGGACCCTTGATCCTCCCAATTACTGATGACAGTAGCACAGTCTAAGCTCATTGCAGATTGCTTCAGGTTACCTCCTCTTCTAGACCATGTGTCAGAGCTCAGGTCACCCTTCTGGTCAGTCTGTGTCCAGTAGCAGAGTCTGTGTTTAGGTAGACACTGAGATTCTATTTCACCTTTACAAATGGGGAGCTTCGCCCTTACTCTCTAAAGATTCCAATGTTTACTTCAAATGTATATTTCTCCTGTTACTTCACTCGTTTTCTAACTATCAACATTCCTGGGTTTCACCTGATTCCTGGTTCACTCAAGTTGTCCATAAACTTCCTCTGGACATTCTATGTCCTCATGTAGCTACAGACCTATGGCTTTGAGTAAGTGTCCTGAAGTTGTTTTGAGTACTGCTGCCTGCAGTTTGCCAGGCTCTGGATTGGAAAAGTGCATTTTATATGTCCTCAAAAAGGGTTTGCGATTATTGGCGTCCTGTGTCACAACATTAATCACCGTTTTTATATGTATTGAAATAGCTCATTGTATCTTATGTTGTATTATGTATAACTTGAAATTTGAACCATCTAAGTAAACGTATCAGTAAAACATCCATGACTGTTAGTGCAACAAAACAATTACCAAAAACTGAGAACCTTAAAACAGGGTACATTTCTTATCCTTCTTTTCTGTACATATGAATTCATAATATGCGTGGCTGGCTTATTCATCTGTGGTATCACATTGCCCAATCTAGTCATTAGTTTTGATCTGTTCTCTATTAGAGCTCAGCAGCTTTTTCTGGGCTCAGTGAAGTTGTGGGCAGAATTCAGTTGCAAGTGTCATGAGGACTGAGGTGCTGTTGCCCTGCTGGTAAGCAATGTAAGGTTCATTGTAGACACTTAAGGGATGACAGCAGAAGCTCAGTTAGGATAGGGTTTGAGAGGTTTTTAAGTGATTTCACTATAAATAGAACATACATCTAAGGATTTTTGCAACTAATCAGGTGGAATTAAAAAAGGACACATTAGCTTGAAGGTTCAAAAATTGAAGTGAGGTCATTTCTTATTTCTAAGGTACAGTATCATTCTGATTTTCCTTTTCTTGTCTCCTGTCTATGTTCTACATTTGTCCACATCTCAAAGGAATTTTTCAGTTTAGTTTTTCTCTATTTTGGGAATAATATTTTTGCCTCTAAAATGTTTAAGTTGCGTCAGTGAAATATTTTTAGTTTCTTAACTCCAATTTTCTTCCCTTATACAAGATTATTCTGACCACACATAAACTTTATATAATTCTTTATGTTCCTCTAAGTGATACTGTTTGATTTCAATCCAAAGTGCATAATTTTTCAGATTTTATATAAGATATTTTAGCTAGTGTATCAATTAATTTGTCCCATGCAGATAACCATTTATGCCAACATTTATCTTCCACTTGGACTTTTTCCCCTAAATTAAAACGTATCCTTCTCATGTAGTAAATATCCACATATGTCGATGCATAAGTCTTGACACATTCAAGAAATACAAACCGAGCATATACAATGGGCCACAATAGTCAAAGGACATTGTTTATGAAACATTTTTAAATGTAGGTCTTTGCCACTTTAATTACAAATCTATTTAGACAACATCAAATGATTCATGTTGTATATCTTCTTTCACTTAATATTTGATGCTTTATTCAAGCTTTTAACACAGTTATTCTAAAACCACTCAATTTCACCTTATTTTATTTACTTGCCAAAGTACTTCATGAATTCTTTTCTTTAATTTCATTTTGGGTCATGAGCACATACTCACATATTACTATTCGAACAGCAAGTTAAACAAAGTCTGTTCATTTGGACCTTGCTTCATAATGCCAAGGTAAAGTGAAGTGCAATAAAAATGAATGCCATAAAGTGCTGCCAGGGATAAACTGCCTGCAGGACTTTATTCAGCAGGATGGGTCAGACTTCCAGGGCTTTACTGAATACAGTCTGAGGAGGCAGGCCTCTGCACGTGGGGTGAATATCACAACCAGATCTACAGTGCTCAAGCAATTTCCCAAAGATTTCAAATCTGAACTCCCAGGAAAAACACAAAACATCCCACACTAAGAACAACTGAGGCAAAGGTTGCTTTGTCTGCTTTGCCCATACAAAGAGCCAGTTGGTATTTACCTTTTTCCTTCTGGCTCATTCCCTTAGAAAGACAAATATCAATTTTTTTTAATTGTGGCATTTCAAATAGTCGGCCTCAAAGAATTAGACAATAGAATGATTACCAGTGACTGGATAAAGGATGGGATGGCAGGATGAGTAAATATTGATCAGATTTAGTGGTACAATTAGGTGGGAAAAATAAGTTGGGGTGATGTATTGCATGATAGGATGACTATGGCTAAGAGTAATGGATAGTAAATTTCCAAAGAGAGGATGTTGAAGGACCTTATCACAATGAAAAATGTTAGAGGTAGTGGATGTGCTCACTATCCTGATCTGATTATTACTCAATGAATGCAGGTTTATGATATTACATGTTGTCTTATAAAGATGTACATTAAAAATTCAGAACTCCCAGTTACTCAAAGCTAGGTTGCATGGTGCAAAAATAAATCTTCTAGTCTTTCCTATAAAAACACTCAAATTTTGTTGTCCTTTGTAAAGCTACTTTTCGAACCTTTTGTCAATTTTTTAGGGCTTTTTTAGCTTTATGGGAATTAATCTGTACATGTCTTGCTACAAAAGAGACATTGCGTTTTTCTTTTGATAAACTTATGTTTGATCTTTTTTTTATAATTCTTTGATATCCTCCAGGGGGTATAATTAAATTTGGAACGTAGTTACAAACAAGGTGGCTTATACTTTCTTACAGTCTTTTCCCCTCAGACCTACTGGGTTTATCTCTCTCCATCATTATTCAACAGATTACTGTATTTCTTTAAATGTGGGGTGGAATTGGCAATAACAATTAAGGTAGAGGTCCTGGCTGATACTTGTATGAGATTTCTGGGTACAATTCATACAGACTTTCAGATAAAACACTTTGATATTGATGTATTGCCTCGTATCCATTCTTTTTAAATAGTGAGAGTTAAATTGAGAAGAATGGGGACTTGACGTGGCCCCGGGGGATAGTGTACTGTGTTATATTTTTAGGCAGGTTGTGTGTATGCGTGTGCACTCACATGCATTTGTGTTTTGCGTGTATGTGTTTGTTTTTATAGGAGAGAGCACATAGCAGGAACTGGTTTCCATAAGTTCCAAAATGTGACTAATAGAATAGAAACCAGAGCATAAAGCAACAAATAGATGCAAAGAAGAATGAATCTCAATTTTCCCAGGTCCTTGGATTCAATTTAAAATGGCAAACGCAACATCAGACAGGGAGATTCTTCGTGTCTTCACTCTTTAGCAGCAATGAGGCCCTTTTTTCTTCTTTGTTCAAATA
This sequence comes from Dasyprocta punctata, assembly GCA_004363535.1. NCBI lineage: Eukaryota > Metazoa > Chordata > Mammalia > Rodentia > Dasyproctidae > Dasyprocta > Dasyprocta punctata. Next base: position 18,368 of record RJWM01021541.1, read on the forward strand.
CCATACAACCTCACTACGCTTCTTGCCTAGACTGCTTGCCATACTGGCTCCATTTTGACCTTGAACACCCAAAACAAGCACTTTCCTCAGGCAGTGACTATTTCCCCTGCATACTGTGACCCTCTGAAAATGATTTTATGAATCCCTCTTTCTTCTTAGAAATGTCTGTTTTTTTTTAATCCCAGCACTCGGGAGGCTGAGGTAGGCGGAGCGTTGTGGGTTCGAGGCTGGCTTGGGCTACAACGCGAGTGCAAGACCGGCCTGAGCTACATAGTGCGACCCTGCCTCAAAAAAAAAACCAGGGCTGGGAGTTTGGCTCAGTGCCTTAAGCGCCTGCCCTGGCAGGTGCGAGGTTGTGAGTTCAATCCCCGGTGCCGCAAAAAAAAAAAAAAAAAAAAGAAATGTCTGTTTTTGTTTATCATTAGTTTTTTGTTGTTATCGTTGTTGTTTCGTTTTGTTTTGTTTTGAGACAGGGTCTTGCTCTGCAGCTCAGGCTGGACTTGTACTCACTTTGTAGCCCAGGCTGGTCTCAAATTCTGAAAGATCCTCCTGCCTTAGCCTCCCAAGTGCTGGAATTATAGGCATGTACCATCATGACTGGCTTGGGAATGTCACCATTCAAGTATCACCTTTCAGCCCGTCTTACCTGATGACCTAGCACAAAATAAGGCCCACTGCATACATTTTTCTAGATGCATTTTCCCTTCATAGTATTTATCACTCTCTAACATATATAATGATTCCTTTCCTTAATTGTATTTCCTTCAATTTGCCTTTATTATTTTCCCTATTTGACTTTAGGGACATTAAGTTTTTAATTACTGATCACTCATGTGTAGAACAAAACATTCAAAGGCATGGAGAAAATTGAACTTTCAATATAAAATGTCTTGTGAAAAGATGAGAGAGAAGAATTTCAATCAGTCGTATCAAGGGAATCCCATCAAGGGGAACCAATTCATAAACAAAATGTAGTGACTAGATTCTGGACCATGGAATATGAATGATAGATTTTCTGTCAAATTAATGATCCATAATTGTGTCACATTAATTTTCTCTTAGTCACAACAAGTATATGGAACCAGAGAATGAAACAGAAGCTTTCAAATTTTTCTTCTTGGCACTTCAGAGGATCCCAGCTTGCAAGCCTTCCTCTTTGGACTATTTCTGTTTATGCACCTGGTCACTGTGCTTGAAAACCTGCTCACTATCATGGCCACAATCACAGACTCCCACTTGCACATGCCCATGTATTTTTTCCTCTCTAACCCGGCCTTAGCAGATATCTGTTTTACTTCTACCACCATCCCGAAGATGCTGGTAAACATTCAGACACAAAGCAAGGTCATCACCTACAAAGGCTGTATTACCCAGGTATATTTTTTCATAGTCTTTGTGGTTTTAGACAATTTTCTCTTAGCAGTGATGGCCTATGATCCCTTTGTTGCTATCTGTCATCCCCTGAAGTACATGCTCATCATGAACCTCAGGTTCTGTGCATATCTGGTACTGGGGTCCTGGATCACCACTGCCTTAAACTCCTTGCTACAAACCTTAATGGCATTAAGACTGTCTTTCTGTGCAGATTTGGAAATCCCTCACTTTGTATGTGAATTTAATCAGCTGGTCCTTCTTGCCTGTTCTGACACCTTTGCTAATGACATGGTGATGTACTTTGCAGCTGTGCTGCTGGGTGGTGGTCCCCTTGCTGGTATCCTTTACTCTTATGCTAAGATAGTTTCTGCCATACGTGCCATCTCATCAGCTGAGGGGAAGTCCAAAGCATTTTCCACCTGTGTATCTCACCTCTCTGTTGTCTCCTTATTTTCTTGTACACTTCTCAGTGTTTACTTTAGTTCTTCTCTTACCCAAAACTCACAGTCAACTGCAAGAGCTTCAGTCATGTACAGCATGGTGACTCCCATGTTGAACCCTTTCATCTATAGTCTGAGGAATAAAGGTATAGTGGGAGCTCTGAGAAGGCTCCTCAATGTGAAGCCATGAAAGCGTCATCGAAGCAGCGCCTGTGGTCATGGGATGCTAAGCCTCAGATCCTGACAATGCATTTAATCAATGAACTTTCTGTTAACATTTATTTACGGAAGTTCAGATATTTCTGAATTGCTGTATGGAATGTAACCTCCTTATTAATCCTGTTCTTCTTTTCCTAGAAAACTGAAGTTCAACAGTAAGTTATTTATTTGAGCTCATTCTGTTTTACTAATGTGAGATTTTACTACTACAAATTTCCTTCTTAGGACTGATTTCATTGCATCTCATGAATTCCAGTACATTTTATCAGTATTATCATTTAATTGTAGATACTGCATAATTTCTTCTTTAATTTCTTCTATGACCCGTTGGTTGTTTAGATGGGTCCTGTATAATTTTCATGTATTGCGTAATTTTTGTGGTTTGTTTTGCCATTGATTTACCCTGTTGCAGGGTTTAAGAGAGATAGAGGGCAAGATAAAGAGATGAATGAGGTTAAATATAGTAGAAGCCAGGCTGGAGAGCAAAGAATGAGCACCCAAGTTTTGGGTAACTGGTAGATACAGGAGAGAAAGAATGAAAGAGAAAGTGAGGAAGATTTCAGGTGAACCAGAAAGAGAAGAGACAATGTTTACTCATATAAAAATATCTTAAAATCGAGAGCTAATTGAGGAAATAGAGTGATAAGAGGAATAGTGGAAAAATATAAGCATAAGAAACCTAAACAATGAAAAAAAAAAGAAGAAGAAAGGGTAAAGATAAACAAAAAATAATATAAAACAAAACTAATATAACCACAACAAAACAAGCAAATCCAAACAAAAATATCAATAATACAGAGAAAGGGAAACCAATCAGAGAAAGAAAGCTAAAAGCAGTAAAATCCCTCAGGCGTCCCCAGTTCTATGGTAGTGTCCAAGTCAGATTCCAGAAGTGTTTACTCCAGCCAAGTCTGCAGTGGGACTTGTGCTGGCTGTGGGGCTGATCTCGCCCTCTGGATGTGGGGGCTTGAACTATCTCTTGCTGGCTTTCTCCCAGAGCCCTTTGATATAAATTGGTGGCCTCACCCACATGCTTCTCTGTTCCACATGTCCATATATTGGAAGACAAAGCTGGTTCACCTAACTCGTGGACCGCTGGCTCACATACTCACTGCTGTTTGGAATTTCCACACCGCTGGTCACCACTGCCAGCATGTTCACCCGTGCTGTGACCTGTTCCTGCTGGTCCTGTCTGGCCAGCACGTGCACCTGTCGTGTGGCCTGTTCTGCTGTTTACCACTGTTTTATAACCACTGTATTCATGTGGTACTCCTCCCCCACACTTGACTTTATTACAGAACTTCTCATTTTCTTTAATTTTTTTGTAAATACTTCTCATTTAATCACATGGCATTGTGGAAGGAATGATGAACAATGGGGGCAAAGTCTGTCCTTAAATGTTCTTTGTAATGTAACAGCTAGAGAAGTGTACAATCAAGTACATGGGTGTTTGATAGTATGTTCCTGGGATGAATCACAGGGTAAAAATTTATGACCCTCATGGTCTGTGCACAATTTTATAGATATGGTGATTGGAAATGATTGCATGGTGTCTACAAATTGCCCATTGAGTTCGCCGGTACCAGATCCATCATAAAAGCAAAGAACAGAGTTGGGATGACTTGAGACTGTAAAGAATGGGAAGAGTTTGGAAATGGAGAGAAGATGGTTAATGGGTAAATGGAACAGTTCAATAGGAGGAATGATTTTTAATGCTGTATAGAACAATACAGTAATGATGGCTGGAAATGATAATTGTGTTAGTTTTTCAAAATCTCTAGTGGAGAAAATTTTGAATGTTCCCACATGAAGAAGTAACAAATACTTAAATCAATAGAAATAGCCCTTATTCAGGACTCCAGGATGAGAAAGATTCTTACCTCCCGATAACCTGCCATGTTGGTTCAGGGAGGATGCAACCAGAAGACAACTAGCCTGCCTTCCTGGTGAGTGGCACAAGTGGTGCAGACTCCAGGAAGAGAAAGATCTGTGTCTCCTGTGTGCCTACTGGTGCAGGGGCTTAGAATCAAGGAAACTCTCCCCTGCCCCATAAGCAATCTGCTGTTTTGGAAGACCAGCTAAGTTGATAGCAACTAAGGTATGTAATGCAACTAAATGCTTGTATTGCTTGTTTGATTTTTCAGGCCTGGGGTCAGCAGTCTGAGCATCTCTTGGGAGGATGACAGTATGCTAGGTAGTAAATATGGAGGATTCTCTTCTGACTTATCTTTGAGGCCCAATATTGTTTGCCTTTTTTTTTGCTTTATTCTGATTAATTTTTTGCTTTATTTCATATTCTGCTTTGATTTGTTTTATTCTGTTTTGTTTTTGGTTTGATTGTACTATACCTGATGGAATGATCAACTATTATGGAGATAACAGGATATACTATGGTAGCTAATGTTTTGCTAGTATCTTGCTTTGAAGTTCTGTACCAGTTCTACTGCTTTGTTTTGATTGACTTTGTTCTGTTATGTTTTGTTGGGTTTTACTATCTTCAAAATAAAATTTAAAAAGTAGAATACAGGGATTTCACTAAAATAGTGTGTATTTTGGCTGAATTAGCTTAATAAAGATTACCTACATGTGATATTTGAAAAACAAATTTAAAAAAATGAAATAGCCCTTATCCTGATCTGGTCATCACATAATGTTTAAGAGAACAGAAATATGCTACTCTACTAAAAAATGTACAATTGTTGTAGTAATTAAAAATTGAGCATATTTTAAAAGAGATTTGAATAATAAGTTTGAAAATAAGCGAGGAAAAAACTTCACAAGAAAAATGAGAAAGAGGACTTTCTCATGCATGCAATTGCACAAAGATCAATTGATCAAATAAATGTGGCATAGATACCCATTTTTTATTGTGTCTCATGAAAAAAACGCCAAAAATACTTTGTTTTTCATCTAACATTTTCATTTGTGAATTATTGGATTCTTTTCCAACCCTGCTCTTTATTTTCTGTAGTAGAGTTCAGATTGTATGTTTCTTCATTCCAAAATCCTGTTCTTTTGCTGTTTGGACACATGTATTTTTGAACTTTTATTAGTTTTGTTGAACATCACAGGCAAATACCTGGAATTGGAATTCCGTCTAAAAGATGGAAGCTTGTTTTCTTTATTATCGCTTAGGAATGCCTGTGCTTTTTAGAACTTTTCCATACTCAGTTCCACAAAAACCTCCTCCTCTATTCACTGAGCATATGTTTGCTTCTGTAAACAGCACAGGTACTGGGTTTAAAGAATTGGAGTCCCTAAGATACACGTGATGAGAGATTGGTGAATCTGAATTTCTAGGTTCTGTTTCTATATTCTTAATAAAAGGTTAGTTTGAGGATAATTTTTTTGCTCTAATTTATTTCTTACAATGTACTTGGTGATAAAATGAACATGACATAAATCCATTGCTCTCTCTCTCTCTCTCTTTCTGTGTGTGTGTGTGTGTGTGTGTGTATGCATGACTATGTGTAATTCCAGAGAAAGACTTTCTGCAAACAATATGCAAATAGGCCCCTACATATGATGGTTTGATATATGATTTCTTGCTTTTATGATGGAGTGAAACTTATTAGAAAGAAAGTGTCTTCCAAATTTTTTTCCTTTACTCACATCAGTAATATGGATTACCGTATTTTTCCACTGTTTTGGGTGCCTGCAGCAAATCAGGTGATCACATTATCATAGGTGAAAACACCCTGGGCTTCAGTGTAATCTGTTACTAAGAAAGAATTTTTGGTAGGTAAAATACATTAAATGCTCCTTTGATATACGTAAACTCCATTTACAAGGATTTCATCAGGATCTAATCCTATCATAAGTCAAAAACTTTGGAATTCTAAATGGTGGTTCATAATGCACAGTACAGAACTCAAAACAGCAAATGTAATGACAAATTCCATTTTAATTGGGGAGTGGAAATTAATGCAATTAAGACTAATAAAACACAAAGAAACCAATGAATAGAAAATTTTGGTTTTTGATAGAGTAAATAAAATTGACAAACCCCTAGGCAAACTTACTAAAAAGGAAAAAATACATCCATACAATTAATAATGAAAGGGATTCCACCACAACAGATCCTGCTGAAATCCAGAAGATCAATCATACTTCAAAAATCTCAACTCTTTATGGATATTGGCCTATAATTCTCTTCCTTAGTTTGGTCCTTGTCCAGTTTTGATTTCAGGGTAATGCTTACTTCCAGGAATAAATTTGGGAGTATTGCTTCCCTTTCAATTTCATTAGATTTTGAGAAGTAGTGGTGGTTTGGTCTTCTCTAAATTTCTTTTGAATTTCAGCAGTGAATGTGTCAGGGCCTGGGCTTTTCTTTGTTGGTAGGATTTTAATTACATCTTTGATTTCATTGATTGATATTGCATTAGTTAGGATTTTTATGTTCTCTTGATTCAGCCTTGGTAATTCATATGTATCTAGGAATCTGTCCATTTTTTTGTGCATTTTCTTTTTTTTTTTTTTTTTTTAACTGAGAATCAAAATCACAACCTTGTGCCTGCCAGGCAGGTGCTTAGGCCACTGAGCTAAATCCCCAGCCCTATTTTTTTTTTTTTTTGCAGTACCAGGGATCCAACTTACAGCCTCGCACCTGCCAGATAGGCGCTTAAGCCACTGAGTCAAACTCCTGGCCCTGGTTTTTTGAGGCAGGGTCGCACTATATAGCTCAGGCCGGCCTTGTGCTCACATTGTAGCCAAAGCCAGCCTTGAATTCACAACGCTCTGCCTACCTCAGCCTCCTGAGTGCTGGGATTAAAGGCATGCACCACGATGCCTGGCTCCCAGCCCTATTTTTTGACATAGGGTCTCACTGTGCAGTTCAGGCTGACCTTGAACCCACTTTGTAGCCCAGGCTTCACAATGATGCTTCTGCCTGAGCCTCCTGAGTGCTGGGATTAAAGGCGTACACCACCACCCATGGCTAAAATGCAACATCAAACACAGTTTCTTCTCCATTTTGTCTTTTTTTTTTTTTTTTTTTGTACTGGGGATCGAATTCACAACCTCATACCTGCCAGGCAGGTGCTTTTGCCACTGAGCTAAATCCCCAACACTTGTGTATTTTCTGTCTTACTGTAATACAAGTTTTCAAAGTAGGTGTCGATGATGCTTTGGATTTCTGCAGGGTCCATTGTGAATTTACCCTTTTCATTCCTGATTACATGGATTTGAGTCTCTTTTCTGTCCTTTCTTTTTGGCAAGGTTGAATAAAATTTGTCAATATTATTTAATTATTCAAAGAACCAACTCTTCAATTCGTTGATTCTTTGTACTGTTATTTAGTTTCCAATGTGTTAATTTCTGCTCTGATCTTTATAATTTCCTCTCTCATATGAGCTTTTGGCTTAGCCTGCTATTCTTTTTCTAGAAGTTTGGTGTTCCCCATCAAGTTGTTTATTTCTGCTTGTTCTGTTTTCCTGATATGGATATTTACTGCTATAAATTTTCCTCTTAGGACTGTAATGGTTCACATAGGAAAATTCCACAAAGCTAACTCCCAGGTCATCCCATGGTGTGGACTAAGAGGAAGTACAATGAGGTGAATTTGCCCTTAAATAAACATGTGTATGGTAAACAATGTATTTGCTAAATCAAGTTCTTTGTACCAGGTGCCAAGTTTCAAGAAGATTACCTAGATTTAGCGAAGAGTAACAGGTGACTGTGCTAATCAGGGTGTGTTTTTTTTGCTTTAATTTCTGCCTGCTGTAAGGGGTCACAGCTGTTGTTCTGCCATCTTCCTGTGTGGAGTAGCAGGCCAGCCACCAGCTGGCTAATAAAGGCTGTTTGAATTCCTAGTTGGCTGCTTGGTCTCCAATGCTGTTTTTGAACCCATAGCATTCGGTCGCTCACCCAGGATCCGAAATACATGGGAATAATAGGAGCCAAGTCTCTTTGAGACATTTATTCCTCAGGGGAAGCACCGAGAGATGTTCTTTGGCCCTGAGGAACTTTTTATTTCAAAGTGAAACCAAAAACCTGGACACAGATTTGAATTGAGCCGTCTGGATTCTTACCAGTAAGACTGTTTCTGTTTAGTGAGGCACCCCCCAGGAGTCTTTGGATGAGTTGGACACAACATTATCCCTAAGACTCAACCCCAGACTATGATGATGGCTGGTGGTGTCGGGTTTTGTTCGTCTGGTTGTTTGTCATGTACTGTGTGTCATTGTCTACTTGCCGTGAGTCAATCCCCTTCTGCTCCACTGCTGCCTTTGCAATGTATCCTTAACCATTTTCAGGACTTTAAACAGCGAACTTCCAGCTATGGAGAGGCCGTTTATCCAGCAAACTTTGGACGTTTTATGAACTTGAATGGCCCACCTTCTCAGATATTATCTGGCACCCAGAGGGGTCTTTTAACTTGTATTTGCTTCATCAGGTCTACTAGGTTATTTTTGGAATGCCTGGACAGTCTGACTAGGTCACCTATACTCATGCATGGATTGGTTTGCTCTTGCACCCCATGAGATGGGTCAAATCTTGCCAACCCTGGAGGTGACCATGCTTGCAAGTTGTAACCATCATAGTGTTACAGGCACATGAGTTAGCTAGAAACATTATAGGCAGTCAGACAGGACTAGGCCCTCAAAGGAACAGGTACAGAGGACCAGATATCGTGTGACCTTGGAAGAGACACACACCTCTTGCTGCGGGCCAGATCTCAAAACAGAAGGCAAAACAAATGCAACCACACCCTAAGTAAAAATGTGAGGAATTAGGTATGGATCATCTTGAGAAGCCAAGAATTACCATCCAAATTCCCAACAGAAAGTCATTAATCCTTAAGAACCCGCACTTATTACATGATTCGCTTCCCCATTTGTCCTTGATTTGGTCAATTTTACCTAAACAATTAATCTGACTGGTTGACCACAGTTCTGTCCCACCTCAAACCCATCTGCCTTGCGAGTTCCCAGTTTTCTCCATCATGGTTTTATTCTATAAAAGTCATTAGAAAAGACAGAGCCTTTGATAACCCACTCGGGACACCTTCTGTCTCTCTCTCAGACAGAAGCTTTCTTTCTCTCAATAAACATTTCTTTTCGTCACCTCCATTGTTCCTAAAATTCATTCTTCAATTTTAGAGAACACGAACTCATACTGGACATATAGTAGGTCGGGAGTTTCATTCCCCTATGTCATTTGGAGGTCTTCCACCAAGATTGTTCCCCTATATCAACAGTGTTATAGGCAACTGAGTCAGTTAGAAATATTATAGGTAGTCAGACAGGACTGGGCCCTCAATGGAGCAGGCACAGAGGACCAGATATTGTGTGACCTTGGAAGAGATACACACCTCTTGCTGTGGGCCAAATCTCAGAAGGATCAACAAATGCAACCACACCCTAAGTATAAGCATTAGGGATTAGGAATGGATATCTGGAGAAGCCAAGAATTACCATCCCAATCCCCTAATACATAAGAATCCTCACTTACTATGTGACTCGCTTTCTCATTTGTCCTTGATTTGGTCAATCTTACCTAAACAATCAATCTTATTGGTGGATCACAGTTTTGTCCCACCTCAAGCCCATCTGCCTTTCGAGGTCCCAGTTTTCCCCATCAGGGTTTTGCTCTATAAAAGTCACTGGAAAGGACAGAGTCTCGGGCAACCCACTCGGGCCCCCCTTCTGTCCCTCAGACAGAAGCTTTCTCTCAGTAAATATCTTCCGCTCTTACCCTCCATTGTTTCTAAAATTCATTCTTCGATTTTTAGAGAACACGAACTCGCACCAGACATATAGTAGGTTGGGAGTTTCATTCCCCCATATCATTTGGAGGTCTCCCACCAAGATCATTTTACTATATCAATAAGACCCCCAAATGCAAGGGTCACTCATTCTGAGGCCCCTCCCATCCTCACACAACCTTCATATTCCTCACCTACTTTATACCTTTGACCAACTCCCTACCACCCTCCTCCTACCAACCCTGACTACCTCACCCATGAGCCTGCCACCTACTCAGAGTGGGTGTCTCTTTGCCCAACCCTCACCCCAAGATCCTGTATCCCCTGATTCCTCTTCCAGGACTATTGCCCCAGCTCCCCTCTTACCCCTGAGAGAAACTCCCTGAGTCAAATGGAGCCCAGGTCCCTTCATGATCTATGTTCATTTCTCAACCAGTGATTTGTATAAAGAAGAAACAGAACCCCTCTTTTTCCTGAAACCCTCAAGGATTAATTTCCCTCCTTGAGTCTATTTTCTACACTCATCAGCCCACCTGGGATGACTGCCAACAACTTCACCAGACACTTTTCACTTCTGAGGAGTGTGAGCACATCTGGAGTCTGTGTCGAAAGCTCATCCTGGGACTTGATGGTCATCCAAGCACTGACCCAGCCCAACTGGATCTGATTTTCCCTTCTGTCTGCCCCGCGTGGGACCCCAGTGAAGACAGAGAAGTCAGGAACTACAGATTACCTGCCAGTTCAAGATTTGTGATAGGTAAATAAAAGAGTGATGACAATCCATCATACTGTCCCCAACCGCTACACTTTTCTCAGCCTCCTGCCAACAGTCCGTATCTTCTATTCTGTCCTCAACATCGAGGATTCCTTCTTTTCCTTACCTCTGACTCCAGTAAGTCAACCGTTGTTTGCTTTTGAATGGATAGGTCCCAGAACTTGGGAAACAGTACAAATGACCTGGATGCACCTCCCCCAGGGGTTCAAAAACGCCCCCATCATGTTTGATGAGGCACTGAGCAAGGACTTACAGTGGTTCTGTATGGAACACCCATCCGTCACAGTCCTGCAGTACGTCCACGGTGTGCTGCTGGTGGCTGAGACCTCAAAAGCCTGTACCCAGGCCACTAAAGCTTTATTAAAAGAATTAGACAAGTTAGGGGACCGAGTCTCAACTTTATGCCCCCAGTGTTACTTACCTTGGGTATGTGCTAGAAGCCAGAAAATGGACCCTGTCACATAAAAGGATTGAGGCCATCTTAAAGATTCCTATTCCTAGGACAAAGCACCAGGTCAGAGAGTTCCTAGGAGCCCTTGGTTGCTGCTGGCTGTGGATTCTTGGATTTGCTGAACTAGCCTAGTTGCTCTATGCCTCCACAGAAGGGAACTCAACAGAAGGGCTAATACGGATTGAAATAGAAGAGCAAGTTTTTCAAAAATTAAAATTGGCTCTTGCTATAGCTCCTGCTTTGGCTTTGCCAGACCTAACCAAGGCTTTCCAACTCCACGTGTCCAAGAGCCAAGGTATTGCCAAAGGGGATATGACTCAATACCTGAGCCCCTGGAAGAGACCCATGGCCTATCTGTCAAAGTGCTTAGATCCTACCACTGCTGGTTGGCCAAACTGCTTGAGGACAATATCTGTTACTGCCTTGTTGTTTAAGGAGGCCACAAAACTGACATTTGGACAAAAACTTCAGATTGTGGCTCCCCATGCAGCAGAGGCCCTATTAAGTGTCCCCCCAACCGATGGCTCTCAAATGCCAGAATCTTCCAGTATCAGGCACTTGTGGGAGACAACTTGAATGGGTCTCCTTGAATGCAGAACATTTGCTGAAACTTTGATTATATCGAGACTTATTTCCTTATGTTGATATATACAGAGCTGAGTATGGTATTTCCTTCTCTCTTCAATTGGCTCTAAGCATTGCAAATAAGGCTAGCTGAAGTACTGGTATGTAATGTCTAAAGCCATCAGACAGTGCCTTGTTTCCTCCCATAGTGATCTCTGCAAAATATATAGGCACAGTGGAATGGCAGAGCCAGTGAGCTCCAGGGATGTTGACTGGGTATGACCCTCAAGAAAGCGGCTGTGAATCCCCAGGGCATAAAGTTTACATATCAGAAACTGAAGCAGCAGCCTCCTAATACAATTCAGTTGCTACCTTGAATGGGTTATGCAAACTGATCCCTCTGCATATCTTTATCTCTTCATTTTACAGAGATACCTTTTTTACTACCTGGCTAGCCAGCTCAAGTTACACACATAGATCCCGCCATCCTCACTGTCGCTCATCCTCGAGCCTCCCCCTTTCTTCACAAGATAATAAATCCTGGGAGAGACCTAGGATCAAGGCCTTTGTCCGCACATCCTCACAATGATTGGACTCAGGACCCCTTGGCTGCCTTTAACTTTAAATATGTCTCAATGTCTTTACTCTCGCTGTGGGTTGTATTAAGGTGGTAGACTAGAATGAACTTCCCAGGATTCCAATAATGTCTCAGAGAAATTATAAATATAACTTCTTCGATTGTGAGGAAAGCTAGAGAAAGGATTACAGTGCTTGGGTTACCATACTCAATATTTGGGATTACAACAGGCACTCTTACTGGACCCAGGTCAAATTGAGTTCCTGTCCACCATGACATTAAATCCTGCCACCCTTCTGCTGGATGATGACCCAGAGGTGTCCCTCCATGATTGCCTAGATGTTGTGGATATCACTTCTTGTTTAAGAGCAGATCTAACTTATGTCCCAATTGCCAACCTGGAATCCACTCTCTGCACCAATGGGAGCAGCTACCTCCATAAAGGTATGAGGGTGGCCGGAGCTACTGTAACTACAGAAACTGAGGTGATATGGGCCCAAGCCTTAAGACAGGGAGCCTCAGCACAAAAGGCAGAACTAGTGGTCCTAGCTCAGGCCTTCAGATGGGGAAAAGGTGAAATTATAAACGTGTACACTGACACCCTATATGCCTTTGCCACAGAACAGTGTCCATTGGGCCATTTACCAAGAAAGAGGTCTTTTGGCCACTGGGCAAAAGAAAACAAAAATGCTCCAAAGATCCTAGATCTCTTAGCAGCAATGTAGCTACCCCAAAAGGTGGCCATCATACACTCCCAAAGGATCACACCCTTGTATCACAGGGAAATGCCTTGGCCAATAAGGCCACTGGGGAGGCCACCCTAAAACCATAGGGACCTATCAAGATTCTCCCTGTACTTACCCCACCGATTTTGGCCCAACCCAAGTACAAGGACTCAGGCTGGAAATTGGCAGGAGCTTTATAAACAACTCTCACATCAGAAGGATGACACAAACTCCCCAATGGGCGAATTCTTGTCCTTGAGGTACTGGGATGAGAACTGATTCAAGAAACACATAGAGCTATGGTTCTGGGCAGAACAAAATTGGCCCAACTGTTCTGAGACCATTACTTTATCCCTTGGCTAACTCAATTAGCCAAGGAAATGAGCCACAGATATTCACAGTGTATTTTCGTAGACCCCAAGCAACTTCCATTGGATGAACTCGCCAGTGGGGGCACTTCCTGGGAGACCATTAGGAAACCGACTTTACTAAAATGGGAAGGGGAAAAGGAGGATACAAATATCTCTCAGTGTTCTTAGATACCTTTACTGGATGGACTAAAGCTTTTGCCACATGGACTGAGTCTGTTGTTTTAGTAACAAAAAGGCTCCTATATGAGATAGTGCCTAGATTCTGCATGCCCATAACCATGGGGTCTGACAATGGTCCAGCTTTTATAGCCCAGATGGCTTAAAATTTGGCTAAGGCTATCAGGGATCCAGCCTAGATCCTCAATCTTACAAATGAGTGTATGGTGAAAGCTTAAATAAATGAGACAAGTGGTATGATTTTAGGGTTCCAGGAGGATCAAAGCCCTTACAGAGTTTTTGACTCTGTAGCTATGATTAGGGCTAAGACCAAGAGCTTCTCTGGACCACCTGTATTTATTTCCATAGCAGACAAAGAGAGGGGATACTGAGGGAAGTGCTGGAACTGAGCAGGACCTTGGGAGTCACTTCAAGGACATCTCCAAGTAGTAAAAAATGCCAAAAAACAGGAGAACTATCTTATCTCCAAGATGGCATTTGTGGTGGGACTGAGATGCCTGCAGGGTAAGATGCCTGCAGCTGCAGTCTCTATATACATAATTGATTGTGGAACCAATATGTCATCAGCTACAGCCCTCTTTGAGGTATCTCTGGCCTCACAGGCCACTACAGGTCTCAGCCAGGACCAGTGACTCATCGAGGTTCACTTACTATGAATCAGCTCCCATCCCCAGGCAAGGGGCCTAGGCCTAGGACAGGCTCACAGATAAATAAAAAGCCAGTTAGTTAACTTTAGATCCTGTGCAGAGCCACTCTGTAGTGGTCTCCAACATAAGGCTTTAAAAATCAATTGGAAATTACATTGTGCCTACCAGCCTCAAAGCTCAGGCCAAGTAAAAAGGATGAAACAAACAATTAAGGAAACCATTTCCAAAATGGCTTTAGAGACTGGTGAAAACTGGGTGAGTCTCCCTCCTTTTGCCCTTTTGAGCATTCACTGTACTCCTTATAAACAAGGTATTACTCCTTTCGAGGCTATGTACAGCTGGCCTTCCCCGCTGGTCCCTAAGATACATGATGAAAAACTGGCTATATTAACTAATGGGGGACATGTTAGATCCCTACAGGCTCTTCAACCCTCCCTTCAGGTGACTCATTGCCTCTTCTGAAGCCACCAGGCAGCCCCTGAGAGACTTGATGATCCTCTGGCAGCCCTACCCGGATCTCAAGTAGATAAAAAAGAGAGACTCCACTTCTTTGGGTTCACTTTGGCATGGACCCTTCATGGTGGTGCTAAGTACTCCCACCACAGTTAAGGTCACTGGAAAAAGTCACTAAATCAATCACTCTCACATCAAGCCAGCTGAGGACATCCCAGGAACAACATGGATACTTCAGACCACTGACGACACACTGAAGGTCAAACTCCAATGCAAACCTTTATCTTCAGTTTGACTTATTTTCCTTGTTTTAGCACCTAAACTGCTTTTGCTGCTCATCATACTCCCTTTGTTCGCACCTGGTGGGCAACTGCCACCCTTGATGGATGCAAAATGACAACAAATGAGAGTACTAAAAACCCTGAACTATGATTTGACCTTTGTGATCTGCTGGCACCCCAGTGGAATAATCCTACCAGAAACCATTAAAATGGGTAGACTCACAGGGCCAGCAAGACCCAGTTTAGACCTAGGGGACATAGCGGATAAGCCTGTGGCTCTGATGACTTCAAGCGAGGTTTATGGGATATTCAGTTGTATGCTTGTCCCACAGATATCTGAGACCCTAACAGTGGTGATCATAATGATTTCTACTGTTACTCTTGGGGTTGTGAATCAATAGCCCCTTAAAAACACACAGACACCTTCTTAAAAATCACCCAACACTAACAGGGAGACAATTGCAAATTTGGGTGCTGCAACCCTCTGATTATTGAGCCACTCTAGCCCACTCATGCCAGCCCACTCATGCCAGCCCACTCAAACCCACTCCATGCTGGAGGAAAGATATGGAGAATAGGATTATATGTCTCTGGTTATGAGATTGAATAAACAACGGCCATCAATGATGAGTCACCCTTTTGAGCCCCTTCAAGAGGTCATGCTACCTGCATCTCCCCCTCAAACAACCCTGAATCCTACAGAAACACCAAGGGTGATTTCTTCTGGCACAGTCTCCTTTACCCATGCCATGTCTTCCTCTCCCCTACTAAAACTCTTAGATTTTTAATTTCAATTACCTCAACAGGACAAATCCAAACATGACAAGAAATTGCTGGTTATGTCTGGACCTGGAACCTCCTTTTTATGTAGGGATAGGGGCCAATATATCTGTAGGTAACAGTCTAACCCAGATAAAAAGTACCTTTCAGGTTACAGACAACTCATCCTGTTTGTGGGGACAAAAGCCCATCCTAACCCTCAGCAATCTTCAGGGACAAGGTACCTATATTAAAACTAAAACCTATAACCTAAAAGTTTCTCCCTATGCTAATGTCTGTACAGAGGTAATACAAATTGTAAATGGGTCATATTCCCCTGGGTTACACCCGGAGGCCCCGCCTGGGGCTTGGTTTGCTTGTACTGATGACATTACTCCCTGTTTGTTTTATCATCATGCTGTATCTGGTCCCCCTGAACTTTATATATTGAATCATATTTTCCCCAGGTATGTTACTACTTGGGAGAGGGAGGAAAGCTACACATGGAACTGGCTAACTCATTAAGGGTCAAGAAAGCAGCCTTCCTTATATCAGCACCTTTGGGAATCAGGCTGGCAGGTTCCGCAGAACTAGGGAAGTCTGCCCTTATTCTAACAGATCAAAGTTATAAAGACCTTAGTCAACAAGTAGATTGAGACCTGGTAACCTTAGAAAAGTTGGTCAAGTTAAAAAAAATCCCTAGGATCACTCGCACAGATGGTATTGCAAAATAGAAGAGTTTTAGATTTGCTCTTCTTTAAACAAGGAGAATTATGTTTAGCCTTGGAAGAAACTTGCTGTTTTTACACCACTCAGGAGTAATTAGGAAAAGCTTAAGACAACTTAGAAAAAGGTTACAACATAGAAAAAAAAACAGGAACAAAGTTAGTATGAGGGCTTATTCAGCATATCCCCCTGGCTAACTACCTTGCTGTGGGCCTTAGCCAGACCACTAGTGTTGTTGTGCCTCGCCATCACAATAGGCCCATGTGTTATCAACTGTATCCTAAGTTATGTCCAGGAGTGAATCCAATCTGTAAAGATGCTGGTACGCCAACTTACTACTATCCTCTACAAGATGAGGATAAAGAAGACGAGAAAACAATGCCCCCCAAAAAACCAGTGGGGAATGTGATAGTTCACATAGGAGAATTCCACAAAGCTAACCCCCAGATCACCCCACGGTGTGGAAAGTGACTAAGAAGAAGTACAATAAGGTCAGTTTGCCCCTAAAAGAACATCTGCACTTTAAACAATGTATTTGCTAAATCAAGTTCTTTGTACCAGGTGCCAAGTTTCAAGAAAA